>JAQFYP010002664.1:0-12279 GCA_034694865.1 Bilobella braunerae | reverse complement strand
ATTTTTGAGGGACCAAAAATTTCTGGTCGGGTGGGTGGAAAAAAGGGGTTTTTTCTCATATCGGTTTAACATGGGGAATTTGACTCGTAACACCGCACCCTCTCACTACTGACTCAGGTGAGGCTTTGCAACTGCTTTAACATTGTTAAACTTATATAGTTTGTTGGTATAATTTGGTATAATTTTAATTACAATTAACTAATTTGAAAAAAAAAATTAACATTAACAATTAGCATTTAGACCCATGTCGAGCAACGATTGACAAGAATTAATTAAAACAGCAGTTTATTGTTCGATAATTTTTATACGTAGTTTTATAGGTAGGATAGTTAGTTCAATGTCGGATGTTGCATTTTATGAAAAAACGCTTGTTCTTTTCTTTTTAAATTAAAAAAAAAACAATTCTTTTTTAAAAGAGTATTTTTTAAATTTAAATATTTACTTCCAATTAAATTTAAAAAAAAACAACATTTTTTGGTAACATTTTTTTAAAATACATTTTGGCAACGACCATGCCCCGTGTGTTTTTTTATGATGTATTGTTCCTTTGCTTATGTTTTACACTGATTTAAACACTTGCTTCAAATTTTAAACAAATTTTAAAACAATTTTTGAAATTTTTTGACTAAATTAAGCTGCAAATATCTTCTGGAGATGGAATTCCTTTTGCATTTCCCTTCATCGATGGAACGCTGAATACCGCAATTAAAAAAAAATTTGCAACTTTTTTTTAAATTTCAAATTTATAAAACTTAAAAGATTTTTTGTTTTTTAATTATGCAGTTTTAAATTTCTTAAAAATTGAAAGAAATTTAATTTTAATTATGAATAAATAAATTAACAAACAAACAAAACAATTTGGCTATTGTGATATCCCAAGAGCCCAGTGCTCACTTCATCAACTCCTTATCTTCTCCAGGTAGTTAATGGGTAGCTATTTAAGTTAATTAATTAAGTCAATTAACTTTAGCTACCTATTTAATTTGTATGAAATCATTGTTAGTGTATCAACTAGGTAGACGCCGTTTATACATAAAGAGAAAAATTGTGGTAGACTGTGTTTAAAATTGTTGTGTGTGGTAATTTTTTTTTCCAATTTTGAAGAAAAAAAATTCAAATTTATTTTTCAGTTTTTAAAATTTATTTTCTAAATTTCTAAATCTAAAACAAGATTGAATTGACTCCCACGCTGATCGTATTTTGTGCGCATCAAAATTAATTTCAGAGATTTTTCTCATAGCTTCCTCCAGCGTTGAGAAAATCACTTTACGGAAATCTTGTTCGAGGTGTTTCATTTCGTTTTGAAGATATCGCAGTGATTTTGGAACACAATTTGACAAGCAGCGTTTGTGCTTTAACGCCGGAATTTAAAAAAAGTTTAAAAAAATACTGTTCAAATAAAGCTCATTGATGCTTTATTTTAGAAAAGGTGGTAATTGTTTTACTTGGTAAAACTTTGTTCGAAAACCCCGTTTGAAACAATTTTGCTTTAAATGCTCAAAGCAGAACAGATTCTGGTGCCCTTGTTTTGTTTGTTTTGAAATTTAAAAAAGTCCATGTTTAAAACTACTGTTTAAAAAGTCATTTAAAAAACGAAAAATTGTTGCTTGTCACAGACAGAGAGGTGATAAAGGACAAAATCTTCCGAAATTTTAACAAAAAAATGTAAACCGATGAAGTTGATTTGTTGAAATCTTGTTTTGAAAATTTGAAGAAGCGTTTGTTGAGAGGTCGCAGCGATCCAAGGCGCCAGCAATTTTCCATACTTTTTTGAATAGTTCTTTTGAAATAGAGTCGTAATTTTTTTAAAGTTCTTTTTAGGATATGAATGTTTTTTTTAAATATGTAATTTTTTTTTAAGTTTTGTTCTCAACTTTTTTAGTCATTGTTTTTGTAAAAGTTGAAAGCGGAAGTGAAAGTATATTGAATTCCGCAGGGAAATATCAAGCCGATGATCATGCAGGAGGCAATTGGGCTAAATTCAACTCTAATTAATTAACAAAATACATAATTTATCAGTAAAACAACAGCATTTAACTAAATGCGCCTCTAAAGCTAATTAGTTATTTTTTTTTATAATTAAATGTCGTTTAACTAATTACACGTGTAGGTATTTTCAATTAACGTTTAGATCTTATAAGTGCAATTTCTTCGGAGTTAATTGGAAAAGTGGTTTATTGCTCTATAATTTTTTACACAATGCTTTTTCTGTTCAAAATTTTAAGAAATCTTCTTTTTCAGTAAATTTAAAAAAAAAACTTTTTTTTAAAGAAACATTTTTAACAGGCATCAAAATTAAAAAGCAGGTTTTGGAATTAAGCGGAACATTAAGTAACATAATCACAATTTTTTTAACGATAGTTGCAAAAGGTCAAAGGTCACCTTGATTATACAGCACGGTAAATTCACATCCATTAAACTTTAGAATAAACTTTTTTGAACTTGGAAATTTCGAATTTGAATAAAAAGTACGTTTTTAATTCAAAGAAAAAGAGGAATTTTTATTATTGCTTTTGCAATTTGTGCAACAAATCTTTTGTTTAAAAAAATCGCTGCTAATTTGTCGTTTAATTTCAAAACAACGTCACAGTGGCTCAAAGAGTCAATTGCAAAACGCTTGAGTGCCACGACGCTCTCACGACACCGCTGAAGAATGAAACGGAAATTTAAGTGTCGCCGCCCGACGCTTTTGCGTCCAACGAGCCAACCTAGGTTGACATTGGTCCATTTTTTCTCAAAAAGGTGACCGTGCCTTTCACAGCCGAAACCGTTGTCAACGGTGCCCTGTCCACGGTGCACTCCAGCGGAACTGACTTCACCCTTGAGGCTCCCACGACCAGTCAAAATGCACTTTGCGTTCTAAAGGCCCTGATCCTGAAAAACCCATTTTGCTCGAAGGGCCCCCTTGCGCGAACGCGATCGCTGCAGCGATTGGCTGGAAAAAGTATTCCAGTTGAAGGTTCAGCGATACAGCTTCTAGCCCTGCGCAATCAGTTACTGGCCTTTACGATCTGTATCAAAATTGGATGGATGTAAATTTTGATAATGTTTTAAAAAAATCTTGTTTTAAAAAAAACAGCTTTTGAAAATTTACATGCGACTTTTTTAATAGTGCGCACAATAGTGGCGTGTAATTTTTGTGCAAATTCATCAATCATATTTTTTGTAAAATTTGTTATTGTGTACGCCTGTACGTCGGAATTAGTTTTTAAAATTCTCTTTTAAAACGTCTTAGTAATATTTTAGATTTTTTTTCATGTGACATGTTCCAAATTCTGGTTAAATTGAGAATTTTAGTGAATTTAAAAAAATTGTTTTTAAAAAAAGGTTGTATGAGGTCCGTCAACTAAAAATGACAAAATGATGTAAAGAAAATTATATTTTAAAAATACTTGCTCTAAACATAGGTTTCAAAATTTTTAAACAACAGTCTTCATCGCCGGATATCGAATTCTATGAAAAAATTCTTGTTCTGTTCTAAATTAAAAAAGAATCTTCTCTAAAAGTAATTTTTTTTTGCGTTTCGCGACCCGCCAGGACCAACCGGGTCTTCACCAGCCGCCTTCTAAAAGTTTTTTTTTCAAATTTCTGATTTAAAAAAAAAAGTTAATTTATGGAGAAATTATAATTATCATTAACGGAGCGGCATAAATTTTAACAACAGTTGATTCTTGATGTTTTTCAAAAGTGTCAATCATTTTTGAAACAAAAAATTAAAAAATTTGAATTTTCAAATTTTAAGCAAAGTGTAAAATTTTCAGTAATTGAAACCGTTGGCGGACCGTTTAATCGGAATCAACGACGCTATTGCCACCTTTCAGTCTGATCTCACACGGTTTCCCTGAGGTTTTGATTTAAGTAGTTAATTACAACTAGTTAATTTCAATTAACAAATTTGCTAAATATTTGTAAACATTCGTTGTGATTCACTCGTTATTTTTTGAAACCTTGATTTCGATGTAAGCAGAGACTTTCTCAAGTTACTTGAGTTAATCACTAATTAATTGACTCAACTAACTTTAGCTACCTATTTAATTATTATGAAATCATTGTTAGCGCAGCAACTGTTGTTGTTGCAACTGTACGTACACGCCGTTTACATTACGAGAAGAAAATTGCCTGGCTTTACAAAAGACTGCAGTTCCTCCGCACACATTGCATTTACTTATTGAAAATTTGATTAAAAATTTGAAAAAAAAACTTCTTTTTTCTTGACTCTGGAGACTTACTGGTCGGGTACGGACACAAAATTTCAAAATTTTGTAAATTTTAAGATTTATTTTTGAAAATGAAGTATAAAACTATTAAAAAAAGCAGCGTAATTGAATCCCGCGTCGTCCGTATTTTGTGAGCATTAAATGCGTGACAAAGCTTGCTTAGTTCAGTTCGCTAATTTTTGCTGGCGACAGATTTTAGGTGTTCTAAACTTCTTTTTTAAATCTCTTAAATTAAAAAAAACACAGATGAACCATGTTTAAGAGTTCTATTTGCTTTGTGCTTGTTGTTTCCACTGTCGCATTACAAGCCCGTTGAGCTAAATGACATTTTCCGACCAATGAATGAAGAGTTTGAGGCTCATTTCACCTAGACCTTTGACCTCGATACAAATTTAAAAATTCCTGTATCACGTGCTTCGCTAATCGTCGCTGGAATGCCCACAAATCAGCGATTACTAATAGTTCCACTGAAAAAGGAAAAGACCTTACAAAGGAATACAATTCTGCAATTTAAAACGTTTTTTTTTTAATTTTAAGCAAATCTTTAAACAATTTTTTTGATGACCAGTTTGCTCGAAATGAGCTGCGAATTTCTTCTGGAGAAGAAAGTTCTTTTGGATTTTCCTTCATCGAAGGAACGCAACTTTTTACCGCCAGTACAAGCCGTGATGTACTTTTTTAAACTAAAATTTCTAAAACTTTTAAAATTATGCAGACAGAAATTTTCTAGGAATTGAAGAATAAATTAACAACAATAAAAAATCGCCGCTAAGATGCTAACCTATCGGCTATGAGAAATTCGCATCCTCAATTCCTTGATTCTTTTCCCTGGATTCTAAATTCTTCAATTGTTGTGAAATGTCTTCGATGCTCCGCTTCCTTTTGAACGTCTCCTTTCCAAACTTTTACTTCCAAATTGAACAAAAAAAAAACTTCAAAGTCTTCAAATTTTCCAAAAATTTATAATGTAAAAAAAAACCTCAAAATTTTCAAATCTAAAAATTAAAAATTAAAAAAAAAACTTCAAAATCTTCAACTTTTCTAAAAATTAAAAAAAAATGGACTAGATTTTTCTGGACGAGGAAATGCTACGGTGTTTGTCTGGAATTATGGAAGAAAAAGCTGACGTCCCGTAGTGTGAAAAGGGGAATGTTTTGTGTGTTCAGCAGAAAATGATCTACAGACCGCTACAAATGCTGCTGATGTAAAAAATAAAGAAAGAGTCGAATTCGAATCCGTCAGGCTAAATTTTTAGCAGAAAAAGATTTAGAGGCTTCCAAAATGTGGTTTATGTTAAAAAATTTTCCTGGATGGTTTTCCAGGTTCGCGGTTTACAAGTGGGTGAAATTCACTGAAGTTCTCGGGAAAATTCTTGTTTAAACTACACGGATTTAAAAAAAATTCTGGTTCTTAAATGATGTTTTTTTTTCTAAAAAATTCCGATTTTCAAAAACACCTGGTCTTTATAATAATGGAATAAACGTTGCTGAATAACTTCTAAAAAATTTCTAACAGCCTGAACTAAAGAAAAGTACTGGATTTCCTAAAAATGCTATTTTTTTCTTAACTTATCTTTGTCTAAATTAAAAATTACAGTGTCAGACATTTCAAATTCAAACTTTCAAATTGCCCATTTAAAAAAAAATTTAAACACTGCCCTGCCCTGACTTGAATAATATTGAAGTATTTATATTTGTGTTTTGATCTGTAATGCTTATGTAATGTAAGATTTTCTTTGAATATTTTTTGTAACATTTGAATTGAAAGCGATTCTAAATTAATCGCTGCCGTGTGCAGCGTCTAAGAAAGCGTGTGTATGGAAGGAAATCCAGGATACTGGAGTATGTCATTATGCCAACTTCAACTTTAATTAATTAACTAAATATAACTTTCAGATTTAATTGAGTAAAACAATAGCATTTAACTAAATGCGACTTCAAAGCCAATTAGTTAATTGTTTAACTTTAATGTCGTTCAACAGTTAACTAATTACATGCGTGCGTAGTTTCATTTAACGTTTTTAGATTCCATCTCCGATTCTTCGAAATTAATTAAAGGAAAAAAATGCTTGTTCTGTTCTAAATTTTAAAAGATCTTCTTTTTAAGTTTTTTTTTTAATTTAAAAATGCGTTTTTTTATTCAATTGAAGGAATTTTTTTTAAAGAACCATTTTGCACAGGTATGATGGCGGTTGAAGTGCTTACGCGCGCTTTTCGAAATTGCTTCATCGAACTCCATTTCGACGAAATCCCAACAGTCGAACTGGAAACAATCCTCCATCATCGCTGCAACATCCCGCAGTCGTACTGCAAGAAGATCATTGGAGTTCACAGTTCAAGAGCGCTTTTCAGAACGAAAGTGTTAAACTAGAGCGATTTTGACGAAAATCAGCGATTGGGCTGGAAGTGGAATATTAACTTACTTAAGCTTATTATTTTAACGTTTTAATTAAATGATGCTTGTGTGAAGGTCAAAGGTCATTAACAGCTGACCTTGTTTTTTTTTTTACATTGTGAGACGGCGGCCACCCCTCCGTATAAACTAGAAAATTGATATTTGCCATAACTTTGGTTTGAAATTTTAAATTCGACGCTGATTTTGTACAATTTTCAAAACATTTTTTGGATGAGGCGAACAACGTCTGCAGCGCTGGAAGGTAAGCGCGTTTTCGCGACGCTGCGACGCTTGGGAGGAACGCTACCACTTTACAAAAAACGCTATTTGGAATCGCTGATTTTACGCGACATTTTGGGTTATGAAAATGCGCTGTAGTAGTAGTGAAACTTTTAGTAGGTGAAACTTTTCAAAATTAGAAACAAATGTTTTCGTTTTTAAAAAAACACGCATTGTGGTTAAATCATCTAAGGATTTGTATTACCTTCCGCTTTGAAAAATCTGATTTGTCACTTTACTTCAAAGCAGCGTCACGGTGTCTCAAAGCGTCAAATGCCAAGCACTTCAGTACCTTTCACAACGCCGCTGAAGGGTGAAACGGAAACTGAAGTGTCGCCACCCGACGCTTTTGTGTCCATCGCGTCAACCTACGTTGGAATTGGTCCATTTTATCTAAGCCTTTCACGACCGAAACCGTTTTCAACGGTGCCATGCCCACGGTGGGTCCACCGTGTCTTGAGGCTTCCATTACAAGTCTAGGTAAATGGCCTTTGGCAAAGGACTTTAGTTCTTTATGCTGAAATAGGTAAAGAAGGGGTCCTTGAAAGGTCTGAATTGAAATCGCTGCTGCGCTGCATACAGAGTGGCTATAATTTGACAGGAAGTGACTCACCATGGACACGGATCGCTGCAGCGATTGGCTTAAAAGAGATTTCCATTGGGAGATTAAGCGCTGCAGCGCCTTGCTCTCCGGCCCTTCGCTCTTACGATCTACCTCGAAAGGGGGTGGACGCTATTTATGGTATTTTTTAATCTTGTTTTCAAGAATAGATGTTCATAAAATTTCATTTTTTTAATATTGCGCACAAATTTGGCAGGCAAATTTTTAACCAAAGTCAACAGTAGTATTGTATGAAAGCTCTGGTTCTTTCGTTTACTTGCGATTAAATAATTAAAAAGAATTCTGTTTTAGAAAATGTAAGTAATAATTTTGAAATTGTGTTTTTGTAATGAGCGGTACCAATTTTGAATTCTAGTTAAAATCGAGTTTCGGCGGTATTTTGAAAATTTAAAAACAAAAAGAATTTTTTAAAAGTTTGTTCTTTTGCTACTCACAAATAAACCGTTGCTACCGCACGTAACGTAAGTGGTGTATTGAACTAATGCGAATAAACTCCACGAATAGAAACCCGAAAACCCCGATTTTTGGATCTTGGGGGTTAGTTAGGGGGTCTTCGTAATTCGAGGAAAGAATCAGGGGCCACCTCTGTCATTGGTACCATTATAGCTTTTCATTTCATGCGAAAGTAGTAAAAACCCACATAAAAATTGAATTTTCGATTAAAAGGGTCATTAAAGGGATCATGGCAATGATGGATTAAGGGTTAGGGGTCCCCTGAGTGATTGGTACCAACATAACTTCCAATTTTACGGCAAAATTTGAAAAAAAAACACGAAAAAAAACAGTATATCAGTAAAGGGTCAGTAAGGGATAGTAGTCGTAGGATTGAGGGGAGGAGTAAGGGGACACCTGGATAATAGAAAATATTATAACTTTTAGTTTTACGAAAAACAAAAAAAAAGCGATAAAACTGTTTTTTTTTTATGTGGGAATCACTTTGGAGGTCCTTTTAGGGGGCACGGGGGTTGGGGTCACGTGCCTCGTGATATAAACTATAATTACTTTTTATTTAAGGCAAGACTAGCAAGAAACCGAAAATACCGATTTTTCGGTTTTGGGGGTATTTAGGGGGTCGGGGTCATCTGAGTCATTGAGGCAAAAGATAACTTTCCATTAAAGACAAAAAAGAGTCCTTTTCTTACATTTTATATTTTCTATATCCAGAACATTAGCCTTTTTTGAAGTTTGAATATGGTTGTTTGTTTGAAAAATTAAAAACAAAGTTATTTTAATTCAAATAAATGCCGATTGATTTAGGAGGACCCATTTCTAAGGTCTGTATCCCAATTTTCAGTTGCATTGTACGTTGCATTTTGACTTTTCTAATTTTAGAATAAATATCAGTTTTTTTTTAACTTGAATGTTGTTTGAAATCTAGAAAGTTATCGAAGTTGAGCTATTTTGTAAATCAATGATAATGTAAAAATAGCAGTTTGTTCTACGGTCATCTTTTGTGGCCGCTGTTCAAATCAAAATCTAATTCGGTCCTAGAGATGTGATTTTTTTAGAGAAAAAATTATTTAAAAAAAATATGAGCTTGAATTTATAAATTCTGATTTTTTTTTTAAATTTCGTTCGAAAGCCGTTTGGAACATTTTAGGATTCTACAGGCAGAAATGCCAACACAACACCACTAACGGAATCAATCACCTGATAAATTAGTAAACTTCTTGTTTTAAAATTAAAAGATAGATTTTAAAAAGCTTTGGAACAATAATTTGAAATAATTTTTTATTTTTAATAATTCTGTGCCTTGAAATTGAAAAAATTCTAAAAATGTCATACGCCCTAGTTTTTAAATTAAACGGTGCAGGACTATTTACTTTTCGAAATTGGACAAGGGGAGAAAATCTGATGCAATTTAGAAATTCGGCCTCAAATTTGAGAAGCGCTTTAACGAATTGTTGAACGTTTTGTAAAAGAATTGTAAAAGCGGTTCAGCGATGTCGCAGCGGTTTTCCAGTCGCACTCCTGCTGCTGAAACATCATGAAATTTGAAAAATGTGTTTTTGAAAATAGAAGTGATTTCATTTTTAATTTGTTTTTAGATTACGTACAGTGAACATAGCACAAAATAATTCTATGCGTCGATTATTACGGATCACACACGGTGAGAGGGCCTTCAAGTGCGACATCGAACGGTGCGGCAAGAGTTTTCCTCGCAAGAATACGCTGAAATTGCACCAGGGAGAGGTACACGGTTTGTTGGAGCCCAAACTCCCGTGCTTGCTCTGTGACCGTTTGTTCCACTTACCGGCAGCACTGCGTCTGCACCAGAACAGCCACGGTGCTCTGCGACCCTACATGTGCGAACAGTGCTCGGCGGCGTTCAAAACCGTGCGAACCTTGAGGTCGCACATGCTCGTGCACCAGGAAACCGTGGGAAGCAGAACGAATGTCAAGTTGCAGAGACCGAGAAAACCGAGGTTAAACAAATTCTTGATTTTTACAGAAGGCCGATATTGAATCGAAATAAAAACAACAAGTTTTGTGTTTCTAAAAAAAGTCCTCTTCAAAATTGTCATATTTTATTTTCAAAAACTTCTTTAAAAGTTAATAAAAAAGTTGTGTTTTTCAAATTGTAATCCATTATTTTGAAAATGATGACATTTGTGTTACGTCAATTTGCACACAGAAAAGGTTGCATGCGTTTTTACCTGATAATTTTTTGCTGAATTTGAATGATTTTCGGCACATTGTTCCCACCTTTCAAATGCAGCGGTCTGATTGGTTCGCTCAAATTGAAGGAGCCAATCCTATTGGTCGGTCGGTGAGAAGGGAGGCTGGAAAACGAACATCGTTCAGATCCACTTGTACAATCAGCGTTTCTTCTCTGCCAACTGTCACTTGCGAAGCGAAGGCAGCGATTTCGCTGGGAGGCCTTCGACCTGTTCGAAATCATTTGGAAAGTCAACGTCTATTTTTTCAAAACGTTTATTTTTATTTCAAATTTCTGATTTTTGAAATCGAGCTAAGTTTAGGAGAAAAATAAATGTATTAATTGAGCAGCATGAATTTTTGGAATAACAATTTTTCAAATTTTGGGGTAAGAATATTTTATGGTAATGATTTCTTGAGAACGGTTTTTCAGGCGACAATGATTTTTGGAGACATCACAATATTTGACTGCCGATTTTTTGAAAACGATTTTTGAAAACGAGTTTGAACTCTTTTTAATGATTTTGGCGCAGCATGATTTTTTGAAGTGAGAATGGCACTTTACAATCCGCCTTGAAATGAGCTAGATGCTAGTTTTTGGATTTCTTTAAAAACCTTATTTTCGGAAATAGTATTTTAAAAATTTTGCATTCCTATCAAAACTTTTTTTTAGTATTACGCACAAATGAACCCTGCAATTTCTAATCAAAAGTTCTAAAAGTTCTTCTAAAGTTTAGTTGTGTTTGCTTGCTTGCAACTCGCAAATCATTTTCTAAAAATTCTGATGTTAGTAATATTTTTCAAATTTTGTTTTAAAATATGAAGTCAAATCTACTTATGAAGTAACAAAATATGAATTAACATTTCCCAAATTCTGGTTTAAAAATGACTTTCGGCGAAACTTAAAAAAATGTTTTTAAAAAAATGCCCAGTGATATGTTGCTCGTCACGTTTAAAAATGTGTATTTCCTGAGTATGTTTTTTTAAGAAACTTGTTCTAAAAATACTTTTTAAAATTTTTGAACAACCAAAAGTGTCTATTTTAAATGGTACATACAAGTTTGCCGTACAATTTTTAACTAAAGTCATCAGTCGTAAGTTTCAAAGGATCTTAGGTTGCTCGTCCAAATAGAATTTTAGAAATTTTAGAATTCTGTTTTAGAAAATGTTCGTGATATTTTTAAAAATCTGTTTTAAAAAGTTTGAAGCAGACTCTAGTTTTGAAAGCAATTAATCGCCGTGTAATTTTTAAAGTCTAATTTCCAAGGTTTTACATCTGAATAGTTGAAATTTTAAGATTTTACTAAATTTAGAACATTAGAATTTTTTAAATCTGAATCTAGTTTCTTAAAAAAAGCTTCCACATTTTTTAACAAAATCGTTTTTGTTTTTGATGTAGTGTTTTTGTAGTGTGTAGTGCTTTACTTTTCCGGTATTTCTAGGCACAAGCCCGTTGACCTCAACGACATTTTTCGATCAATCATTTCTTCAATCATCAATTTCAATCAGAGAAGAGTTCGAGACTCTTTTCACTTTGAACTTTGACCGCGATGTAAATTCAAAATGTTTTTTTTCTGTAAAAATCACGTTTGAAAATTTTGATTGGAACAGATATTTTTCCTAAATTTAGAACATTAGATTTCGAAAATCTAAATCTATGTGTTTAAAAAATTAAAAAAATCGATAAAAAAAATTGTCTTTGATGTAGTGTTTCTTAATGCTTTACTTTTCCGATATTTCTAGGCACAAGCCCGTTGACCTCAACGACATTTTTCGATCATCAATTTCAATCAGAGAAGAGTTCGAGGCTCTTTTTGCTTTGACCTTCTACCGCGATGTAAATTAAAAATTTCTGCGTCACGTGATGACGTGCTATGTCAATCGACGCTGGAAGAACCTCGAGATCTATGCCAACAAATCAGCGATTGGTAAAATTCTGGACTGGAAAATTTGACGAGATTGGTCGGACCTTGCAATGATCTGGAATTGAAAACTGAAGGGATACAGGGACCCTTAATCCCCTTAGCGTCCCCTTTCCCCTTCCAAAGTGCCCAGGACTCCCTTTGGCTCACCGGACACCCTAGAAGGGGAGGAGCTACGTCGCGCCAA
>JAQFYP010002663.1:0-12280 GCA_034694865.1 Bilobella braunerae | reverse complement strand
AAAAATTATTCAATTTTAGCATTTTGAAATAGGTTAGCAAGCCATGTTAGAGTGGAGAAGTCATTTAGACGCTTCTACTATTTGTAGAAAATTATGCTTTTATCTAAAAAAAAAACACTTTCATTTAACTATTCTAGCATAATTGCCTTCAGAAATGAATTTATTATTTATGATGAGATGCTATTATGAAGTATTGTCATCATTATTTAGCTCTATACAAGCTCCTTTGTTTAAACAAAACTTGGTAGACTCACTGTATTTTGTAGTAGTGGGCCCTTGGGTGATTATTATCTTAAGTTTTTGAGAGATTTTAAAAACAAAATTAAGAAATTTTCTACACGTAACACTAATTTTTTTTCGCTCGTTAGCAAATCCGTAGATTGTGCTGTGTTTAAAACTGTCAATTGAAATTGTTGCCGATTAGAATGCATTATTGCTTCCAATATCCACTAGCTCGAAAAAAAAAAAAACGTTTTCATATTTTCGCCGCGCACAACTACGCTAAAAACATTGTAATTAGTTGGGAGATGTTTAGAAGGCGGCACAACTTCAAATGGCTACGTGCGTCTCCATTTGCTAACATAATGATCCCCGCAACCACTTATCAACCTTCCTCCTGCCAACCCTTTGTATCAAGTACTTTGAAGAAACAAAAAAAAAACAATCCTTAAACAATTTAAAACACAATTCTTGAGTACTCGAATCAATCCTAAGCGGAACAAATTACATCACCAAATTGTTTTATATTTCTTCAAAAACTAAAAAAAATAAGTTTCACAGCTTTCTGTACAGAGCACTTTCGGCAAAAGCTAGTCAAGTGCGCCACTTATGTTCTCTCTTCACGAGCTTTTGGACTTAAGATCACATCAATACTTAAGGGGCCTCTGTCACTAAGAGCCCACGCACTTGAACTCGTCAACGGAAACACTTGATCAGAGCCTCGTTTTTTAAAAGTCAATTATAGAAAAGAGCTTCATTTTGTCGGTAAAATTATCAGTTACGATAGCTATTTCGTAGTTATTATAGCCTTTTCTAAGCTATTTTCTAGTTTCGAGCTACTTAAAAAACGCTCAGTATTTTTTTGATTAAACACTCCGAAACGCCCGGTGAAAGTTCTTGGGAAAGGATTTGCTTTAACTTTTGCATGAAGCATAATATCGGATTTTATGTTTGATTTCATGAGCATGAAAAGGAGAAAACGGATGTTTCAAAAGACGAGAAAACAAGTATTTAAAAAAAAATTTAAAATGTTTGTAAAATTTTTAAACTTTTGCAACAAGTTTTTTTTTTAAATGTGCTATTGGGATTGAGAGATATAAAAAAAAGTTTTCAACGTAAGTTCCGTAAATATTTGTTGTATTTACAACGATAGACTACTTGGTTTAGCTGGTTTGTGTCTGGTTTTCGTTTTAGCTGGATTATTGGTTTGTAATTTGTGTTCAATTGTTTTGATGGTATTTTTCAAACAATTTTCGAATAAAATAGTATCAAGATCGTATTTTTTCAGGATTCGTGTATTATAAGTATTGTAATTTCTGTTTGATGAATGCACTATGTAGTGTTTTGCTTGGGCCAAATCGCTTTATTAAAGGCTTTTAAAGACTGCTAATTTAGAAGTGATTTTACATGAGAAAAGACCGGGGTATTTATACCGAATTCGCTAATTGCTTTTAGATAGAAATATCATTCCAATTAGTTCCAATTAATTGGCTCAATCAGCCACAGAAAATAATCAAAACCTCAATTAAGGAATGACGTTTTGACTCTAATGCTAAAGCATGTAGATGTGAAAAGGCCTACGTGACTTAATGCTAATTCACCTAATGATGTACTTAAAGTTACATTCATTATTAATTTACATGTACATCACAGATACATAAAACCTCAATGCCTGCGATAGTAAATTATTTGAAGTCGGAGGTCTTGCCAAGCCCATATTAAGTACCAAGTGGTTCAAATTTGGCATGTTTAGAGTTCCAAATTTGAATAATGGCTTCTTGTGACGTGCAAGCCATTAGGACTTTTTGAAACAAACAAAAAGAAATAACGTCATTTTTTCTTCATGTTGTCGTAGAATTATACAGTTGAGTTTGGCGGTTTTCCTCTAGGGAATAATTTGAAAATGGGTAAAATAGAAACAAACTTGAAGTGGGCCACATAAGGAACTTCTATCTGTAGACTAGCAGACGGACGGACAAAAAGAGCAAAATCATAAACTAGTTTTTGCTTTAGTTTCGCTTCTTACTAAGTAGGGACTAAAATTATATGAAATACATTTTATTACAATCATTAGTTCTGTTTAATATTGCATTAGCGTGAACAAGTGAATCTGAATCTAAATGAGCAAGCACTATGCAGTGCTTTTTTCGGTATTGCTGCCAATTATGCATAATACATTGTACATTATATTATTAACTATTTTTTTTACATTGGTTGCATTTGTTAACGAACATATTGTAATTAACTATATTAATCACGTTGGTTTTCATGGTTGTACCTTGCTGTACATTCGTAATGGTTGTACAAAACCTCTCCTTCATCTTTACTCCTAGCCTTTTTCCCTAGAGGAGAATTCAAAGTACACAAGAATTCCTGTCTTTACTTGTTTCCTACAATATATTCACCTAAAAAAGTTATTTTTGAGAAATCTTTTGCGGTAGGATTTTTCAGTAATTGAATGAATGAAGTATTTATTTGATATATGGCGAACCCAAGATCAACATGGTTAATTATGCATTAGTTTGAATATCGTATCAAATTAAGTAAGACATGTTAGAGTGCTTAAAGTCTATTTTCCAGGCTTAGTCAATGGGAAGTACACAAAATAAAAAGTATTATAAGTATTCAAATTTGAGTAACCAAATAGTTATTAAAATCGTTAAAAAGTTTAAAATCTATGTAAAATTATTCAGCAGTAGCATATCATGTCATAAATTTAGATATTGCGGCGGAAGCGAACAAACGGTATTTCTTGTAGGTGTCAAGGTCAAGTAGTCTGCTGGACATCGCGTCATTCAGAGGGTCTAAGGTCATTGAGTGAGGAGAGTAACCTCTCCACAAGCCGAGTTTGGCTCTTTCCATATCATTTCATATCATTTACGGTACAATCGGCAAGAACATGGGAAGTGAAAGCTGGGATCCACAAAACTTACAGGGGGTACTCGGCCAGAGGGTGGAAGGATCCTAGGTTGACCCAGCTTCCATTGTTGAGTACAGTATTATTGTACAAGCACAGCTGGGCTATCCTAGTAACAACATATTTTGGGAGATCTTCTCTAAGGTAGAATTTTGCTGAATAAGAACCATTTGTAAGTGAGTGGTAATGAGGATAGAGCTAGAGGCAGCAGCAGATTCAAGGTCTGCGGTTCCAAGCTTGTGCCTCAATTTTGACAGAAAGTTTGTTTTGTTCTGAAGCACCAGATGGTAGGAATTTTGCCGCCAGAGCCATTCGAGTCCCACATCGCATAGGAGTAGCTTCAGTTGTGAGCACCAATTATTGAGGTCCGCTTCGCCAGCCTTGAAAGATGCATTTCTAAGGTCCTTATAAGCAGCATGGGTGAGAGAATTTTGTTCGGCACCATTGAGCATAGTACAGCTTTGCGAATTCATCCATGATTGAAGGTGTACCGGTTTCAAGGCGTACAAATTATCTTGGCGTGCTGATGGTAAGTCCAAGTGCGTTTATGAGGTAGCGCTGTTGCATTTTTTCGAGTATGTCAAAGTGCTTGTAACCCCAGACGCCAGCGCCGTACAAGGTGGTTGAGTGGAGAATAGATTGCAGCAACTTCGTAATAATGTTTAGGTGGAAGTGCTGAGAAAATTTGAGCACTGATTTCAAAGCTGCCGAGGCGGCGTGACCCTTGGTGATCGCTTTTTCTGCATGTCTGCTGAAATTCCCTGTAGAGGAGAAAGTCACGCCTAAGTAGGTGTACTCTTTTGTTTTCTGAATATCCGTTCATCTCCATTTAAATGTTTCATTTTTTGGAATTCGCCCTGATTTAGAGAACACCATCACTTGTGTTTTCGCTGTGTTGTCTTCTAAATATTTGGCGTGAAAAAATTTGGATGCCGGAACTATTTTGCTCTGAAGATATTCTTGGGAGGCGGAATTTTCTAGTGGCAAATAGTAACTGATAAATCGGTCTTTTTGTTTTTGCAAGCATAAAAGTATAACAAAATATAACAAAGTAACGAAGTATAACAAAGTAACGAGTATAACGAGTATAACGAAAAAATACAACCAAAATAAATAATTAAATAAACACCTCGTCTCATGCACATTTAATTACGTGGGGAAGTGAGAAGTCATGTCACTAATGTCAATTAAGTTCTTGTGGCATTTTCAAAAAAAATTAAACCAATGAATGAGTTAAATCCCCCCAAAAATAAACGTTAGTTTAAAATGTAGACGTATGTTCCTAAATACTCAATTTCCGAAGCTGGTGCTTGGAGCAAAGACTAATGCGGAGTTTGAGTTTTAAAGTGCAATTTTGTTTTAAAGTGCAATTTAGTTTAAGTGCAATGGCTGCTCCTGCAAACACCGACAGCCTTTCATTTACTAATTTAATGGCATAACAATAAATAAAATCACATAAAATGTAGATTTGCTGGCATTATGCTCTTTCAAAACTATGCTGTGAGCAAGAAAGTTTGCTGTATAGGGTATAAATTCGTACAGCACAAATTTGTTTTGCAAACATCATACAATTATTTTATTGAATTTTGAAATATTTGCATAGCTATTCCATTTGTTCGTAACAAGTAGACATTGTCCAAGTCTCCATTCTGCAACATGCGGAAAACTTGTCCCTCTTTTCTTCGTTCTCCTGATCACAGTAACCCGTTTCAGCTTTCCCGTGTATTACCACTGTCGTTTCGCAACGCGTTCCTTGAACTCCGTTAATGTTCCTGTCGCAAAGTAGGCTTCGATACGGATGATCAGTCCGGGTTACCAATCCTTGTCTGTTGCTTATTTCTGCAATACATTTGCATGCGATGAAATGACCACGAGCCGTTCTAAATATTACGCAGAAAAAGGGAACCAATAACACCAAGCTAATTGAGAACCTCATTCTAAGTTTCAAAATTGAATACCAACTGGTTTAAAGAAATTGCGCTATAGTAAAGCGTACGTGCGACTATTGTACTTTGTATTACATGATCAGCACTTGAATCTACTCTTGATCCACTAGTTTAAGTCTAGAGTTAATAAAAAGCAATGTTAATTGAAGTAAATTAACGCAAATGTACTCGATTTAGCCAATTAAAAATTTAATCGAAAATACTCAATTAGTGTCGAAAACTTCGTCTAAACCAGCAGTTTGCCATATGCTTGAATTTTGAATTTATAAAAGCTCTAAACAATTAGTCGTAAAATTAAAAAAAAAGCATCTAGTCGCTTTTCATACTGTCTCCAGACTCTTAAAAAGTCACATTGCGAAAATAATATTAACACATTATTGTTCTACATAGTCTTATACCAATCATTATGGAATCGAGTTTTGCATTAAAATCATTATAGGAAGCTGTCACCGCGTCTACTACCTTGGCTCACATGTAGTTTAAGAACCGATTGCCTATTATACATTTATACAAAGCACAAAATTTAATGGTTATGGCATTCATTATTAATACTGAAAGCATTTTCCACTAAGCAAGAGCACACTTTTAGCTTATTATTTTCAAGTGTGTTTGAAATAAAAACATTAAAACACAAAAGGTAAATTTTACATACTTGACACAAAACACTTGTGTATTTGAAATATTGGCAGGCGCAGCATGGACACAATTGCATCTACTGAATCAACACCGTCATTCATGTGGTGCATGAAACTTGGATTTTGCATGTATTCCCATTCATTTGAGTGGAATTGCAAACCTAATAATATAATTAGCTAACTTGGATTTTGCATGTATTCCCATTCATTTGAGTGGAATTGCAAACCTAATAATATAATTAGCTCAAAACTCAAACTACGGCTACGTTCTTGTGCCTTAATTCAATGTAATCATATTTTACGACATTGTCTTCTATCATTGCATATATTGGCTCTGCTGACGTACGCAGATATAACACACCCTGATGTCATTGTCACTATTTTTGCACTAAACATACATTTTGATGGTTATTGCCGCATATTTGGTGTTTCTCAATTGTCAAGTTGTTACGCAACTTGTCATAAATGAGACACTTGCTATCGTAAAATTGAAAGAAAGGTTAACCTACAACTTAAACCTAATGTTTATTGAATTGGATCAAATTTTACTTGAATAATTATCAAACTTTTCGCAACCTACACCTAACCTAATCCTGTTTTTGACACGATGTAGATGCCCTTAACGCCTACAACTGTCAACATGACAGTTCATTTTTTGGTTTCATATTTACAAGAACGCTTTTTCCTTCTTCTGTTCTGTCCATGGGTTAATTGTACCTTGGTAAAACATCGGCACTTGTGTAACAACTACCGTTTTTCCGGTTTTTGTTTCCGGGACTAACCTACCTCCCGCTTGGCATGGTTTGGGTTACCGGTTTCGGCCTGGACTGGTTGGTTGTCCTTGCTCTTCTATACACTCTTGTGTTTTACCTCAGTTTACAAATTTACTACATGAGTACCATTTTAAAACTGAAGTGAGCAACAATTTTTGTCAAAATATAAGTATAACTTGGTTTACTTATCAACGTCCAAGATTCGAACCAGGGCAACGTAAAATTGCTTTCAAAGCACACCCCCAATCGGTCTTTGTCATGCTTACAATACCTCACCCATACCTTTACAAAACAACCCAAATGTTTTTCGTCTACAGTTTCAAGAAACAAAGAAAACGTTGTTGCTCGATATTACATTATTTCCGTATAAGAGCTACCAAAATAGTGATTTCATATTATGAAACGTGTTATTTTAGTTCTTTAAATATAGTTTTTTTTGTGTATGTTTTAGGTGTTATTATAGGGTTGGGATAAGTGTAAGGGCCTTGCATCGCTTCTACAGATCCCGTCAAGTGCATCATAATGCATTTTTTGGACTAATTGCAAGTGCAATGCCCATACTAGTCATAACTGACTCAATGATCTTAATTCTGCCAATATTCTGTGTCATACGTCTGCTCGACGTGATTCACCCCTTTGTTGTGGACACGACGGCCTGTATTGCGGTAATCGCTTCCGTTGTTTTCAAAACCGTGTTTGAAATGGCGAGCATACTGTTTAATGCATTGGAGACCTTAATAAAGAATTTAAGTTCTCACGGACTCTCCTAAACCAGTTAAAACTTGGAACTCCTATTCACCCCTTAAATTTTACATTTGGCACTTTTTCGACTTGCGACCACTCTCATTTCCAATACTTCTAAATGACATTATTATCAACAAAGTATTCAACCTCTTGGTTATTGTTCCAAGGTTCTAAAGACTTCTTAAGTACCTACCGTTGATGCACTTGCTAAAAGTGATTTCCATTTGAGATTTCTACTCCGCTTCCATTTCGGCGTCATCATTGCAATTGCCCGATGAGTAAAGAAGAGCCAAGGTTTAAGCGAAAAGGAAATATTGAAATCAAACGGCGGTTAGTAAGTGATTATTCTGTATGAACAGGAAAGCTTTTATTTTTCATCGATACGACTGTGTAGACTTTTGGAAATATGCTTTAGTTGTAAACTTATTATATTTTTATAACATTTAAACATTTGGCTTAGTTGACTTTCTGTTATTTCTAATGTTGTGCTAATTCTTTTATTTTCATGCAATGGAATGCGCTGGTTTTGCGCTATAGAACCCAACTTATTTAGCAATACAGCAGGTTAAGTATAGCTTTACATATTTATATGTTAATAAATAATGTGTAAAAATAGTAAAAATAAATATAATACTATATAATAGCAGTCGGAAAAATTGAAATCCAATTTTTTTTTATTGAGGTGTTAATTAATTAATTTTTATTGAAGCGAAGTTTGAAGTTAAAATACCATACTATACCAATCACTGTAATAATTTTCTTTGGTTTCGAACCAAAACTGGAATTAAAACACAAATGAACCTTTTTATGGTTATAAATATTCACTCCTGACCGTTCCACTTACAGTATCGTTTACTATTAATATCATTACTATTTATTAATTCCAAACAAATTCATTGAGGCAGGTTAATTTGCCAAATGGGACCACAGCAGACATACCTCAAGTTTTACTTATAGTGAATTTCTAAGCCATGTCGTCGTTGTTTTTCCTGGAGATTATTTATTGTATGCGCAGCTTTCACAAAGTTCCAGTCAAACAACGCCATGTCTGTACACACGGTTTTAGTTTTAATGTGCTTAACAGATATTTTAGCAACACTAGTTCTGAAACAATTACCGAAAGACTGAATGCAATATGGTAAGGTTATTTGATAATAAGAACAATAAATAACCCGAAAATAGTCCGTTCTAGGGCAGTTGAATTTTACTTTTAGCTTTTTAGTACATATGCTTTAGGACAGACTTGTTTGAATAGTCTTAAGGAGGTCACGCTTATGTTTTTATTAAAAAAAATATGCGTAATAAAAATTTATTTTTGTGGTGCAATTGCCTTTTTTAAATCAATCAATCAATCAATTTTAATTAACCAAGATCAACATGTTAAAATAATTGTAGTAGTAGCTTCATTCCATAGTTTATACTTATTTTAGGACAATTCAAGTTTCAGTTCAAGCAAAAATGAAGAACATTGTTTACTTTGAAGCAATTCGCCCAATGATTTGGATATTCAATATTGGATCTCCCACTAGTTGCCTTCCTTTCAAATGGAATACTGTCAACTGTACTTTGATTGGAACCAAAGGCAAGCAATTGCACTAATGGAGATACAGTATTTACGTTTTACTCTAAATCTGGCACATTTTTGGACATTCCGTGTCATCTTTGTACTTTGTCACCAAGATAGCGTTCGATTCCAGTCCAGACCTATCAGATGTAGTTTTATGTAATTTTATACACGCTGTTTGTTTGAATCTGTTCGAACTGGAGGTGGCATCTCACAATCAGATGACCTCACTTTTGCCGAGCGGGCTATAAGGGGGACACTAAGTAAACAATTAATTTCATCTAGAGCTGAAGGACATAAGGCATTCATCAGGAGGACAACGCTATTTCTTAATAGAATTGAACAACATTTATTAGAAACAGTTGAAAAAAAAAGTTTGCAGACAGAGTTATTTGATGGCAAAAAATCACACCAAATGACGTCACTGCTAGAGGGTGAGAAAAGTCAAAGTATTAGGAAATTTATTCATTCTAATCTACTATTTTTTAATTCAATTTAAATTTAAGTTAATGTTGAATAGTGTGCTCAAAATATATCGTACATAATCAAAGAATACTTATCATGTTGTCCCAATCCGGACTCAGGCTATTGTAAACTTCAATTTTATGGAAAACCGTTGTAAGTTAAAGAGCCCTGGCTAAAGGCTAACGCCTGCAGGGGGTGTAATTTTACTAACAAAAAAAATACACGTTGTTTGTTATTTGAGAATAGTGCAATTGCGCTACAATTCACAAATTTCCAAGGTTTTAGACGTCGACTTTGGAGAAATTTGAAATACGTAATTGATGATATTAGTTCATACATCTCAAGTGGGACCAATTCGTATCAACCACCTCAACAAGATAGAGAATCAGGCTAGAATGCACTCTATAGCTAAAAACTCAACTTTCTATGTACAAACTAATATCTATTGCCTAAGATTGAATTTTTCTGGTTTTTGGTTTTATTTTTATCCCAACTTCTTTTTCAATGGTTTTGGACAATGCAATCGATAGGAGCTTACCCGGAAGGTTTACGTTTGGGCACACAATTTTTGTTGACGACACAACTGACTTGGAAAATGAAGAACCCGAAGCTAAAACGTTTATCTCACTTTTGCAGCTAATGCTAGTTGTAAAGCTCTCAGACCAATATTGGGGGATAGCAAAAAATTACTGCAGGTTATTGGCAAATCCGAATCTCAATGGAATACGCGGAAGAGCGTTGCACAGGTAATTTATGCCTATAATATTCCTCCGAACTTGTACGGCAACTTAGCAGCATCATTTAGGATTGGATTCACAACTGTTGATATTTTTTTTACCAAAACCTACATCATCACAGTACAGTTGAACAATTACTTTTTACCTGACAAAATACCGAAATATGAATACTTAAGGCTCCGTTTTTCAGTAGCCCTATAGTTTGGCGAGTAAATCAAGAAATGGGTGCAACTCAGACTTTTGATGTAATTACACCGCTAAGGCACGCCCTCATTGATCCTGTTTCCATTCATGCCCATAAATTGCTCACTGTATTATTGACTTCAATAAAAAACCAACAAGATTCGGAAAGAAATTTTAGTTTTTCAGGCAACTGTACAATTGTAGTTATTGTAACGCAACCAAGCTCCCTTCCAGTGTATAAAAACCTTCAACGCATGTTTGTACCGTGGGATAATTGCTTACGTTTTCAGAATAAAAGAAATCAATTTCAACTTTATTAATTGTGGAGGTACTAAGGCGTGTGTATAATTTATTTATTACGCACAATCATTTTAATATAGCATTTTGGCAATGGTAATTCCATCTGCCTTGGTGATACAAATTTTTATCGTTTTGGTTGTTGGGCTTTTTTTTGCTCTCTTGCCTATGGCCTGGTCAACGTGCTTGCGCTTGTGCTAAGTGAGTGGGGGAGGGTGGTCTCGGCCTGTGAGTTGACTTGGAAGTTCTGAGGGTTGAGGCTGAAAGCTTTCTGTTGAACAGAGAACGTGGGGTTGACCACCGAGGAGACTCTGCTAAGGCAGAGGCTGATCCCTGTTTTTCGCATACAGGCTCAAGCACACCCTCCACAACCGCAACTGTCGAGGCTTCCACTCACCACTACCACACCACCACTTTTTCTGTGTTACCCACTTACACAAGTTAGGACATGGGTCCTAACCCTCCGAACTACGGGTTTTGGGCTCCAATACCCCATTCGGGCAAGAGAAGTGGGAAACCTTTCGAAATGGAAATGACATTTGCCAGACAATTATGAGGGTTTCGACGAAGTAAAGTCATTTGGTGTAGACTTTCACGGCTCCGGCTCCGGAGCCGAGCCAAGGTGGAGCGGCTCTAGGGACCCCCGGAGCCGGAGCCAGAGTGGAGCCGGAGCAGCAGCTCCATAGCCGATTCTCACATATGGATTTTAAAGTACACTTTGAAGTCGCTTAACACAAAACATTGGAAGTTTAAAAACTTATTTTTTTGGCTAATACGCAAAGGGAGCCTAAAGTTTTTGAAATATATTTGACTTTTTCAAATAGTACAACACTATATGTAGAACAAAGCGATAAAAGCAAACTATAAACAAAACTTGCGTCTCCAATTGTTTGTATAACCATTTGCGGATTAGTTTCGGAATAACTTTATGGTCTATTGCTTGGAATTCAATACAAACAATATAGAATCGATTCCGATTTTGGTAAATTAGTAAATTTGTACTAAGAAGTGGAAATTTGGCACATAATTTTTACGAGCAATAAGAAAATGAATTTTGAAAGCACCTTTTACATTTTTTTCTCAATTTTCCGAAGAAATAAAGCGCAAAAATAGCTCCGACTCCAAAGGGGTATGGAGCCGGAGCTGGAGCCGGAGTGGAGCTAAATTTTTGCTCCGGCCCAGCCCGGAGCCGGAGCCAAGCCAAAGCGGAGCGGCTCCACTTATGGTCGGAGCCAGAGCCGGAGCTGGAGCTGGAGCCTCGGCTTCGGAGCCAAGCTCCGGCCGGAGCCGTGAAAGTCTAATTTGGTGGTTATCTGGGTACAATTTTACTATAACGGAATGTCGCCCTGTGACATGCCGCTAAATTTTCTACACTAATTCGAGTATGCTGAACGCGAATCTGCAAGAATTTTTTGTCAGAAATGAAAAACAAAAAAGTTATGAAATTTTGAAATTTGAAATTTTTACGTTTGTTTGTGGTTTTTTTAGGTTTTTAGGTTAGGTTTAGGCTTAGGCTTTTAGATCCAGGGGTTTAGGTTTTTAGGTTTAGGTTTTTTGCTTTAGGTTTTTTGGTTTAGGTTTTTAGGTTTAGGATTTTAGGTTTTTAGGTTTAGGTTTTTAAGTTTGGGTTTTTAGGTTTAGGTTTTAGGTTTAGGTTTTTAGGTTTAGGTTTAGGTTTTTAGGTTTAGGTTTTTAGATTTAGGTTTTTAGATTTAGGTTTTTAGGTTTAGGTTTTTAGGTTTAAGTTTTTAGGTTTAGGTTTTTAGGTTTAGGTTTTTAGGTTTAGGTTTTTAGGTTTAG
>JAQFYP010002662.1:0-12281 GCA_034694865.1 Bilobella braunerae | reverse complement strand
GGTCACGAGGTCATCGTTGCCATTTCACTTTCAATTTTACATTGTGTGTGAAATGGGGCAGTTTGTGGCGGAGGCGAGGGGAAAAGTGACAGGTTGATTGATGGTAGATGAGAAAGATAAGAGTCCACGGCCGGCCTGCAGCCCTTCCGAATCAACTTTCCTTCTCTTTCCCTCTCCCGTCTAATTGAAGACAAATGCTTCCGGTATCGTTGCTAATTGTCAACTTTTGCTGACCTCATCGCTAATTTTCTATTTTCCGGGCATTGCTAATTGCAGTTTAACCGAATAAATAACGCAACAGCGGTGATCAATTTCGTCCCCTTTTGCTCGTCCAAAAAATCGTCCCCTTCTTCTCGTCCAAAATTGTCCCTTTTGCTCCTCCAAAATTGTTCAAAATAAAAAATTTAAACATATTGCTAATTTAGACGGCAATTAAAGTCTAATTAAAGTTGATTGTGCATGGGATTAGTAGTTTGGAAATTGTTAAATTCCGTTTTAAAAACAAGATGTGCCTTGTTAAATAAAAAATCATTCATAAATTAAAGTTAATTAAGGTCAGAGTTCACGGCTTGTAACTGACTGGCCCGGTCCCGCACCTCAAGGGAGCGCGAGACCCGTCAGTCTGTCCGCCCCGCCCGCACCTCAAGGGGTGCGAAGACTTATCAGCTGGTCTAATACCAGCGGTGGACATTTGCAGGGTCTTTTTGTTACGTTCTTTAGAGTTAACATTTCTGGCCAAGCCAGCAGGAAGGTCCTGGGTACTTTCAGAACGGGTAGAGTTAAGCCGTGTGTTCAGCTTACTTTTTACTGAAGGGTCGTCGGGGGTGCAGTTGACCTTTGACTTGGTTCGGAGTAGTGAGGTAACAAAGGGTCGTCCTTCAATGAACAGAAAAATAAAGTTGAATAAGAGTGCGGACACGGAAAAAGAGTTGGATTTGTTGAGTTTTATTAGGAGTAGAAGAGGTCTTACAACTAAGAAGACTGTGAAAAGACTGGATACTTGACCACACAAGTGGTCTCCTATTTATACCTAAAGATAAGGCTACAATCTGGATAATTAATGATCCCGGACCTTGTCAAATCTTAAGCTTAAATGTACTAAATCAACTAATTTATGAGACAGCTCATAATCAGGTTTTTCCTACAAAGATGCTAGAGTCTGCTAACTCGCTATTTGCGTAATAAGTCGTATTGTTATCGCACAACTGGTTTCTCTAAAAGACATAAAATTATCTTGTTTTTCTTACATTCACATATGTTGTTGCGCAATATTGCTTTATTTGCTACAAATTAACTTGAGGAATCCCACAATCAATTGCCTTTGAGTTATTGCCTTCGTTAGCAAAAACTCAATACTCAACCTCAATTGCATAATCACAAAAAAGAGGGCATCACATTTCACCATCACCAGCAGCAAGTTCCTCTTCGCCTTTGAGATCGAGCTTCATTTCTCTATTCCAATATTTAATGACTTTGTCACCTTCAATTTCCCTTCCCTTGTCATTTCACGATCTGGTTGAATTTTTAGCAGTTTAAATGAATGCTACGCTGATTCGGCAACAAATTCCAAATTTGTTTCAATTAATTCACTCTCCTCCTGCTTTAAAATCATGTTATTACATGAGCCTGCTGGCATTTTGCTTTTGGCCGAAAAAAAGCCCACTTCTATGGCATAGATGTGCCTAGATACGTTGCTGATGATGACGTAGCCGTTGGAAGCGTAGTATGTTGTATTCCGAGTGTCACTGACGTTGCTGATTTTTGACTACTCGTCAAGGTCTGTGGAATACTAAAAAGTTGGTTAGGGAATTGTCCACAAAAATAACTGACGTCCAGGAAAGCAAGGAATCCGATTTGCGGGGTTTTAACACTTTTTTATTTAGGAAAAAGGTCAAAGCTTAGAAAAGAGTCAAACTTTTCAAAGAGAATTTTTGAAACTTGTGTTCTTTGGACGAAGGTATAAAGCTGACTAAATTGAAACGACAGGAAAAAAGCTTAATCTAAAAAATGAATTTACAAAAACGTGTTTTGTGGAATTTAGGATGACGCCTTATGGCACCGACAAAACAAGATAAGAAAGTTATTTTTAAACTTAGAATTGATAATTATGTAAATTCTACAAAAACGCTACGGTAGATTTCCTCAAGCGGAGGATGGCCAAAGGTAGCAGTGATAGATGCACCGGCGAGTAAAATTGTATTAAGGAAAAATCTTCAGTTTCTGTACTAGTGAAGTTTTTTCGAGGTTGTTATAGAACGGAGAAATGTGTTCCATGTGAACCTTTGCTTGCCTTGGGTTCTTCTTGGATTCTTCTCAAGTTTAAATAATGCTAATTATTTTGAAGAAAATTTTCGTTACGACCATTTGCGCGAAGAAAGGCTAAAATAGTGCAATCAGAAATATCTATAAATTGAAAATAATTTATACTTAGTATATGGACAGTTTTTTTTTTCTTCTCAATAAACTTCAAAGAGATTTATTTGGCACATCAGTGCCGTTTCAGGGGTTTGATTGTTTAGAGTGCAAATAAAAAAAGTAACAGACGCGTATATCTCTTTTAACGCACTATACCTCACCAATTTTTTTTTAATTATGTGATTATGGTATTTAAATATTGCATACTCAATTCAAAGCGTCCTTAATTTCTTTTAAACAAAAATTCAGGTGGGAGTGCATTTTATGCGTGAGAATGCGATCATTTTAATGCATTTTGTGAGACATCGTTGAATTCTATAATGTTTTTTAATTCGTTTATTTACTTAGAACGGTAGATTCGTTAATACATACTGGAAGAGGAATTGTAGAATTCGATCATTTGCTTTGTTGCTGGGATTGATAATAGTTGCCATTGCCAATATTTATGTGTTCATGTTTTACATTAACTTTTTGATACAAAACGACACGCTGGCTAACGCAATTTGCAACTTTTGTATTCTATAACAGTGTATAAATACTACGTAATTAATCATATGAATACTAGTGCGTTGTATGTCATATTATTTACCAACAATGCAAACCGCGTACCACAACAATAGTAGTTGTTTTTATTGTTAATTGAATTATTTAGCTTTTCTAAATTTTAGTTTACTTATTTGTTTTATGTTAGATTTAGTGTCATGTGACGCGACATAAATATATAAATGCGATACTTTTAAACCATTTTTCATTATTTGATTTATTTATTAAATTTAAAATTGTATTTGAGTTTTATTTTGTTTGATTTTTAAAATTTTGATTTCTAAATTTTCACTTACAATATTCTCCAATTCTATTCTAACTGTCAAAAATAAAATATATCTTTGTTGTAACAAGCAAATTAAAGAGCCACTTTGTTTAAGTTTATAAAATTTTTCAAGGTAACGGCTCCCGACTCGGCACCGGCTCGGCTTCTTAGCAAAAGTGGGTGCCGTACACTCGACTCCGACTCCGGGTCTCGCATATCCTGAAAGCTGAGTGCCGTCTATATTTCGGCTCCGGCTCCTTGCCTTATCAAAAAGCCGAGTGCCGACTACTCAAAAAGTTTGATTTTATTTTAGATCGGTCCTATGCTCGGTAGAGTTAAGACAATTATTGATTTGGATTATCAAAAAAAAAAATTTCCGTTGTATTAGTCCCAAAAATCACACATTTTCTTGCCAGTAAGGTAACTTTCACTAAACATTTAGCTGAAGAAAAAGTTGTGTTCCGCAAAATAAGTTTTATCGCTACTAAATGGTTCAATTTGTTTACGACTCAAAAACATGGTAACATGGTAAAAACATGCTCATATAAAAATAGGAAGTGCATTAAACCAATTTCGAACTATTTGTAGTTAATGAAAGAAAATTTATATTATTTGGGCCTATAATTGCATTTTGGGGATTATTTATTTTTATGAATAACACTATTATAATTAGCTAATGCAGAAAAAAATTCGAACCAAAATACTGGTAAACCAGTAAGACGATTTTTATAATACTAAAAATATCCGGCTCCGGGAGCCGCGGCTCCCGACTCGGCTCCCGGTTAGCAGTTGACCGTATGTTAATTAGAACGATGGACTTTACGTCTTTTTTTTTCTTGCCCGTATTACAGTAAGCTTCCTTACTTTAAATGTATATAAAGTATGCACTTCCCTCGTAAATACTGAAATGGAGACTACAACGCAGGCGCAGTACAAAAAAAATGGTGACATGACTAAATTAGACTTTATTTCTAAAAAAGCTCATCATGATAACAAACGTATCTTGACGTTTCTAGGCATTCTTGCTAGCGGCATCCAAGGCGCGTAGCCTCGTTGCGTCAATTCCTTGCGCAGAGTCGAGCAAAATTGTTTTGTTGCATTTTCCTAGTTCATTCCGTAGTAAAGTTAGGCAATTTCGGCAACAAAATACTGTTGGCAACTGCTAGTTTGACGGTTTTGTTATTAGTTGCCTTAAGGGTCTGAAAATGTGTAAAAAAAATTTCCAGTTAGCCGAAATAATTTGATTTTGGCAGTACTGTGTGACCATTTTAGACGACGACCAGATGGAATGCTCAAAAATTTATTATGACCGGATTCACTTATATGCAGCAATGTGGTGAAATTCAGTTTCATCGCCTCAGCAACAGTTTTCTAATATTTGGCGGGCATGTAGAGGTCAAGTCACATGTAAGTTTTCCTTTTATGCGTTTGAGATCACAAAACTAGTCAAGAGCAGCGCGCCAAAAAATATTGTAGTTTCTCAGTTTTGTGTGCTGTGCAATATGCAAGTCCCTGTTCCAAACAGCCCCGCCACAAATTTCAAAAGCAGAGGTACCCGAATTTTTACAATTTTGAATAAAGCTGCTGTCAAAAGTGCTATAGCAAAGTAACGACGAAAAGTTGTCACCCAGAAATTAAGCGCAAAAACTTGCACCAACTGCAGCAACTTGAGATACTCACACAGACACTTTTTGGCATGTTAAAAAGTTAAGATGACTTTTTTGTTACAAAAAAATATTGAACCCCTACCAATTTGTCTCCGTTTACATAATATTCTGTGGCCACGTAAATTTCTGATACCGCACTTTTACTACCTTTTTTAGGGCTTTGATAGTTTGATAGGTGTAGTTTGTAATAAGGCAACTTGTGTTGGTGCTCAAATTTGCAAGATCGTACAATACTGAACGTATTCCAAATACATTTGAGTGAACAAAGCTTGCATCAGTTGGAGGGCGCAAGGTGTGCTCGCCTTTAAAGTTCAAAAGCGTTTCTCGCTTTATTGTCGGCCTCATGCTGCATAGGGCAATCGATTAGTTCAACTTCTCTATAAGCGGCCTTCAAAATTGCCCTCATGTTTTTCTGAAACTTTTTGAAATGGAACCGTGCACGTGCTATGGCGGCGCACGGGTAGGAGTTCCGAAAAATTTTAACAACGTAGTTGATACTTGCTTGTTGGTTTGAATTGCTACTGTTGCTAGGAAAATTTTTGTGTTTGGTTAGTTTGATGCCAAGTGCAAATGCTACTAGTTGTATAGTAGTTAGCCTTATTGAGACAATAAACTTCACTTTTCTTCCAATATGGTCTAACAATGGAAATAATGACCAAGGTAACCTCAGATGATAATCGTATCCACATATGTTGTTTGGGTACTACTTTTAACCATGTTGATGTAAATGAGAGCTGCCGATATGCACGCATACGCGTAATCATATTGAGTGCGTTTCTGTTCACATGGCCCCGCATATGTCTGTCTATGGCCCACTCAATTTAAATATGCTCGCAGCAGGGTGATTAAAACCGTTTCTCTGCTGATTATGCTTTAACAATTGACCGTAAGTGATCCCCAAGAGGTTTCAAACAAGGCAGCAAACAAATAGTCTCAAGAGCGTAAGACTTAGTTGGCTGGCTTTTGTATGGTTCAAATGGTTTTATAGTGGGGCACCATCATTAAAAATTATTCGCTATTTGAGGTGTTAAATTTATTTATTCAATGAATTTATTTCATTATTTATTTATAATATTTTTTTAGTAAAAATGGCGCACTAGTTAAGTAAGACTATCCAAACAAACCAGTAACAGGACAGGGGGACACATAAATTAAAATTGAACGCATCCTATTTTCTTTGGTTTTAATTATCACAACCAACTTACGTTTGACATAGACACTTGTTTTTAGTCAAAGAGTTCTTTGATAAGCTCAGGTCGCGTCTCCTCGGGGGTCATTTTTTTAACCGAATTTATACAGTTTTGGCAACAGATTTAATATTGGTTGGTCGGAGTTTAAGTTAAAGAATGGACATGAACCAAATTTGTGTATGCGCATGCGTGCATATTGGCAGCTGTCATATACGCCAAAATGGTTAAAAGTAGTGTCCAAACAACATATGTAGACCCGGTTTTGATCCGAGGTTACCTTGGTCATTACTTCCATTGTAAGAGGTAAAATGTTTGTATAGGGTCAACCGCAAAAAGGAAATGTTAATCTTTGGTAGGATCAACGAAATAATATAAGTGACAAACATGGTTTATTTGCATTACTCGGTTGTCTAAAAATGATGAGTAGCTTTTGTACCAAGGCTTGTTGTAGTATGGTTCGTTCCAACTTGCGTTTTCTTTTTACAAAATTTCATTCTAAAAACAGGCAAAAAAGTTTCATGGACTGGATTTAGTTTGGCGTTACAGAACTCAATTATATGTCCTAAACAGCGTTCAAACGGTTGAAAATATTGAACAAATTTTTTTTTGTGGGATGCTAAGTTAATTGTGACTGCCAGCAGTAGAACAGCAAATGTCAAACGTGATTGCAACCTGTTAACGTTTTGTTCAGAAATAATGCTAGCTCGCAACAGTGCACTCTAATAATAAAATTTTGTTGAACTTGACATTTGGCAGAAACAAAATGGCTAGTTCAATACTTCTAGATGTAATGCTAAAAATTGAGGCGAGTGTACGTCGGATATGCTTAATGCAGGATGACCAATTAAAGTTTCAATAACCCGAACCGCGAGTTTGCGTAATTAAATTTAGTTCATTTGTTTAGTTGCATTTTATCAGTAAGTGCTGTTTTTAGGTGTGTAGAATAAGTGGAAAGGATCAATTATTACAAAAAAATATATGGCTCAACACGCACAATAAAATTAATTTTTTTGTTATTCATTTCCAATTATTCAAAAACTATGCTGTTATTATATAAGCGATTGCAATTTTTTTTATCGTCAAATGTTTAATTAAACTTAGGTTTAGGTTAGCTAATAATAACTTTAATTTGCAAGTATGACCATTCCTAACTTTCGAGTGTCCATGCTAATTCTGTGTAGGTCTGAAAATGTTTTTTTTTGTGATATAATGCTACGTAATGCTAAAACTTTTAGTTTTAGTTTAAACCATTCCTTTGTCCATGACATGGCCTTGAGGGCTATACCGTAACATTGTCAATTTTGAACAGCTATGGCTTCAAACTTCTTACGACTTGGACAATATCAACAAGGACAACAAGGACAATATCAGCACCGACTTCGAAACAAACTTGGGTACAACGGATTTGGACACCTTACTGAAATTCCCTACAGCAAAATTGATAGAGCAAACCTGACATCTAAACTAGCGTTTCCTTCTACATCAAATGCTTTGGACCACCTAATTGGCTTCCTCTCTACCCCTAGTCCTGACCACGACATGCACAAGAAGTACCGTATTTTCATTTCTACTGTTGTGAGCAGATAGGCCAATTTGTAAGACTTATTTACCCTGCTAAGGTGTCCCAAACAAGAACTAATCTTAAAATTTAGTAATTTCACCTCGTCTTTTTTTCATTTTACACATTTTTAGTTGATTTTAACTTGATTTCTTACTTAACTCGACTTATGCTATATTCAGCTGTTAATCTAATGATAATTATTTATGTTCTACTTATATTCTCGTATTCATGTTGATCTCGTCGCGTTTTGCGCCAAATAAAAATATGATTGTTTGATAATTCTCGGTGCAAGTGACAAATTGGTTGCAGATAAAAAATTTTTTTGGTACAAACAAATTTATTATGAAATGTTATTGTTTTCATGCACCAAATTCAATTAGTATGTAAAGGGTACACAAAATATTTGAATAATATTATTTTGTTTATTTTGTAATAGGCTGTAGTACTAGGTGAATATACAATCTGTTAGGAACGGGATGTTTTGGGTATTTCACTTGTTTTATCAACTACTCTAATTCGGATACAATAGAATTTTTCCCTACAAATTAGGTATGCTCCTGCAAATTAATCTACCCAATTTAGCATTTTATATGTAAAATTAGACACACACACACAAACAGAGCTTAATTGCCAGCCTACGTTGTCCTTCATTTTGCTTCTGATAAATTAAGTTTCCATGTACTATTTTCTAAAAATGTACGTGCAGAAGCTGGTAGTTTTGCGATTATAAAATTGAGTTTTTGATTTTTAATTTATTTACAAAGACTTTAGTTTTAGGAACACAGCCGCTAATTCTCTACTCAAACACAAGCAAAAGTACGGCAATAAAAATTACACAACTAAGCGTTTTTATGAGACCTGATACAGGTTTTAGAATTTTTGAGGGATTTAACATGTGAAATATGTTAATATAGCTATATGATGCTGGTCACCGTCAAATTTTCAAAGACATCAAGATTCCAAAGACTGGGGGGGCATGAAAAACAATGAGGGGTAGGTGTAGTTCAACGGTAGAGTCACCAATGCCATCAATTGTACAGGTAATCTATTGTTTGTACGACAAATAATGAAGGTGAACAAAGTTCAACGAGAGGTCAATCACAGTTGAATGGACTAAGGTAAAGTGACAAAGTAGTGAACGAACGTCCAAACGGGGCGACTGACCGACTTCTACTGACTACACAAGCACTCCTATTTATTGGCAGTGCTCTACTCAAGTCGAACAAACAAATGACCTCTAAATAAAATACAGTTCATAAAATTCATAAAAGTGATAAGAACTAGAACTACCCAGACACATGTCCGCAAATAAGTGTACAACTAAGATAACCTACTGATGTCGCGTCCAAGAGGCCCATGACTTCTTGAGAGTGACAATATAAAAGATTTTTTTTTTCAAATTTAAAGCACCTCAAATAAAAATTGAGGTGATAAGTGATAAGTTAGCACCTCTGATCAGCACCGCACATTAAGTTAAAGTGACCACATAAAGTCAAGTCAACGCCACAATTTTACTTGCAACAAAACAGGATGCTGGGATGCTGCTTTTAAGCAGCGGTGTCAGCAACTTTGCATTTATGTGAACGGCTTACACCAAGTTGTCTCCTTTTATATGCAATTTGAGGCTTCACGGCCCGTAGTCCGGGGGGCTGGGAGTTTTTCTTTTGACTTGGTAGGTTTTCAGGACTTAGTCCCAGGACTAGCAAAGATAAAAGTGTTGGCGTGGAAGCAGAGAGTTGAAGCCTGGAAAGTTGCGTTTGTTGAGGTTGGGTTGGTATGGATAAGGTTATGTTCAGCCTCTGCATATACAGAGGGTCCACCAAAGAACTTCCCAGTCAACTTACAGTCAAATACAACTTTCCTACACTTACTATACAGCAGCAGCATGCTAGAAAAAAGGTCAAAAGGTCATGGTGGGGCAACGACGGCTCTCTCGTTTGGGAATGTGATTGGCCAAGGGTAGACAGTTAATCAATGAGTTTCGACTAGCTAGTGGGCATCTCTGCAGTGGTAACAACTACATAAAAAATAACTCAAGGACATGCAGCTTATCATGCTTATCACTACTGATAACAACTAACTAACACTGTTTGCCATAAATGAGCCTACAAACTACAACTAACTAAGGAGTCATATGCACGACGCCCCAGGTAACTTCTTAACTCACGTCATATTACGTATATGCACTTCGCCTTTGATTATAAATAACGACTTTACGACATGCTTATTTAAAAGTAAGGAGCAGGTCCACTAATGTTCGAAGAATCACCGTTTCGAAAGTATTGAGACAGAAGATTCTGCTCTGAATCGTGAAAATTCCTCCCACACTGATGACAAGTGGGGAGCATGACTTCTTGAACTGCTTTTCATAGAGAGACAAGGGCTCCTTAGCAACTTTTGAATCCACAAACTCTTGAGAATGCTTAGACAGATTTACGGCAAATTGAGCCAGACTGTATCCAACTATTACCAGAGCGATGAGCGTAAATGTCAAGAGATACAGTATTACCCCACTGACGTTCGCTTTAATAATTGTGAAGCTCATGGCGATGCACATCAAAATTAAAGAAACGTATGAAAGCAGTTCAAAATCCTTCTGAAAGTCATGTATAACTTTGCTCAAAACATGTTCAGCCCTGTAGATTTGGTTCAACTGAAGGCGCATTTCTCTGTCACAAGTCGATTGCAAAGCATTCATAGCCTCCATTCGATTGTATTGCGAATATACCTGCACAAAGGAGTTGATAACGGTGAATCCAGCCCAGAAGCCTGTGGTGACACAAGTGACTGTTATAATGATAAATGCACTTATTTTCCCTAGTATTGGTGTTTGATAAAGATGTGTAAAGAATACGACAACGCCTTCCGCCGGGAAGGAAGAGGTTAATGCAACTAACGCAGCTACTGCAGGCAACTGAATATAACTTTGCATGGAGACCGCAAAACCAAGAAGTCCAATAAACAGCTTGATTTTTTTTCCGCTTCCGTTAGATTTTCCAGACAAATTTTCTAAAATTAAGTATAAATAAATATATTAATATATATATATTTTTTAATTTTATTAAATTTTTTCGTTACAAATGTTTCAGTGCGAAATCAAATGCACTTAAGTCTGTAGAATTTTACCATAACAAATGTGATAGAGTGTCTGACAACAGGCCAAAACATACAAACTGGCCCCTCTTTATCTTTCCCGGAACATAAAATTTCTAACCTAATGAACCTAACTTCAAGTAATTTAAGCCGATTTAAATGATTGAATCTATTTTGAATAGATTTATGCTAAATTTAGCATAATAAAGTCAACATTGTTAACTTAAAATCATGCAATTAAAATTGTGAAAGGATATCTTGAACGTAAATGTGTCACATGTGAGAGTGTGATTTGTAGGCAAAAGTGAGCACAATGTGAGCACAAGTGTTACATACTCTCAAGACGCAGGTATGGGCTTCCTATTTGATTTAATACTAAAATGTTTTTGTTGTAATTATAAAGCGCGGAAGCAAGTAAGTTTGTCTGTTGGTACATACGTCCGTCCGAATCTCACAATTATCTCTAGAACAACTCAGCATATTTCAAATATGTTTTGGGATTAAAATCCCGCCCTATTCAAAAAATTTTTCGATTGACCCCTAGTAACCTTTTTGGGGATCGAAGGTCAAGTTTAACAATATTTTTTTATGACAACAACAAAAAATGACCCCTACAAAGTTTTGTATATGACACCCACTGACTTCTCATTTTGATCAGATTTCTAGTATGGTAAAATAAATTGTTCAATAAGTTTGCAAAAAAAAAATTTTTTTATTGTAGAGCAACAAACCATTCGCCTGGTCCATTTTGAAATACTGATTAACACAGTAAACTCCGAACGTCATACTTTGGTTCCAGTGTACTTGGGAATACAAAGAGATTAGTAAGAAAATATCTAACCCAATGCCCATCATGAGCCTGACCATGTTTGTTCTGTCATTCCACGTTTGGTAAGCAAGTAGAATTAACAAGGTCAAGGATATTGCTGCCGAGATTTTATCGATGCATGAAGATATCTTGAATCTAGTTCCTGTGGTAATGGACAACTGAGTACCTGATTCTGTGGTCATCAAATTCAATGGGCAGATTTTTAAGAATTGAGCAACTTTTAGGTAGTTTGAGTATTCTTCATGGTAGGATAATTTTGCAACTTGAGATTTCATTTTAAATCGGCAGTGCAATTATTTGCCGAAATACAATTTTTATAGTTGAACCGCAAAAAAATGGTCTGAACTACTATGTGGAGCAACTGGATTTCTGTTGAACATTTGGTTTGTTTGCACTTCAATTGTGCATCGCAATCATTTGATTCTTTTTTTCATTATGGTTACGCCTTCTTCGTGTTTAAGACTTGAGAACATATGAAGAAATAATTGTTGAACTTTATCTGTTTTTAAGTTATTTTAAAAGCAAAACAAATACTTATGATTAAAGGTTCCAAAGCAAGTAAGAGGTCAAATTAATAATTTACTTCAATCAAGACAAGCATAATTTTGAATTTTGAAAATGGTTCACATAAGAGGAAATCATGAATAAGACGACTTACAAGGAAAACCTTTAGCAAGTGAATGAGGTAATGATATGTGTTCTAAAACATGAATTTACA
>JAQFYP010002661.1:0-12283 GCA_034694865.1 Bilobella braunerae | reverse complement strand
TAATTAAAAATTTCAATACACCGTGTTTGTAAAAACTTCTATATATATATAAACTTTATACATCTGATTTGCAATTTAAACAGATTTCGCGCTATTTTTTTGTTCAGAAGGGTGTATTATTTTGTGTAGGAAGTTTGTAACTATTTACTTTTTTATGATTGTATAGTACCTGCTTTTCCATCTTTAGCTTTCGTGGTGCCGTACATTGTGGGATACCTTTTCATCATATTTATCACGTCTTTATTTCCCAAGATTCCATCTATCCCATGTTCTTTGCGCCATAGTTTGCTCTGAGAACAGAAATGTGTTAGATAGTGTCTTTATTTTGCATTTTAATACTCATATGCATTTCAACAGTTTTGTAATTTTGTTTTTGTATAGAGTGTTGTAAACTTTTGGGAAAGTTTGCAAGTTTGCAAGTGTTCATATGCAGTGTAAATGTTTTTAAAGTTGTTTGAATTTAGGATATGGGTAAAAAATTTGTCGCACAAAGCTACCTTACGGTCATTTGTTAGTTTTGAAACAAACCGTAATACCTTACGTAATATGTAATACACTGTCAGGAATTGATCGCGGGGTACATATAGTACTTTTGTTTAGTGTAAAGTTAATAGTTCATACTTTCGCCAACATTTTCTTTGCTGCTTGTACATCCAAATTTTTGGCACGAAGCCAGTGTATGGTGTATGCATCGCCTCTTTCATATTCTGTTTTTAGAAGGTCCTTCGCGGCATAGCGGAACTGAAAAAAAAAACGTTTAGTACATTAGGTACAAACATTATAATAATTTTGCATTGCAATATAACGGTTCAGTTTCACAATTTTTGCGATTACAATAAAGATTTGTAATGTTTGTTTGATTTACTTGTTTGAGCGCTTGTAGTTCCTCAGGTGAGTAAGTTTCAAGAGACGTTACATGGTTTACTGCTACAAAGAAAAGGACACATGACAAAATTATTACTTGTGTACACATCGTGCTTTGTGCTATCAGAGTAAAGTTCGTGTAAGTTTTTCTCGAAAATTTTCTATGGTAAAGAACTCTAAATTCTAAAACTTTTAAATGGAGATCAGCTAATTGGAAGTTTTAAAAATAGGCAAACAATCAAATTCCAGTTTGACGAGTTTTTTTTTGAGATTTGAATATTCTCCAGGATTCACATTCCGGTCACTTACTATATAATAGGAAAGGCAATAAATTCTTAAACAACAAAATCTGCTTTCGTTAATTGAGGATAATGGGCAATTTAAAAAAGTTGTGTAAGTTATTGAGCACTTGGGAACCTTGAAAAAGTCAATAAAAGTCAGTTTTAATTAGCCTTCGGCTAATAAATCATGGTATGTAGAATTTGGCTTGAGAAAATGGGCATTCCGTCCAATTAAATGATACGGAAAAATGGCACACGTTTCAAACGCACATTGTTATACTTTGGTGTTTGGGGCTTCAACGCTTTAATAGGCGTAAATGTTTCTAGAAAAACTCGTACTTAGATTGGCCTTAAGCGCCTACATTGCGCACAAAATAATAACTATAATTATACGCATGATTATTTAGTCAAGTCAATCCCGTTTACAACTATTGCTTCAATTATTCCTATTATTGAGAAGTTTTCTTTTAAAAACCATCACCCTAGCAATGGGCCTAGAAGGAATCACGTGCTGAATTGTGAGAGCTAAATGATGTAAGCTAGGGTACCTTGGATTCACAGAAATTAGCAACATGAATTTATTCTATTTATAAATTATTCAGAAGCTAATACTTCTGAAACGTAATTTGATTTCTCATTATCCGGTAAGGTAATAGTAGTAAGTAACTAAAACTGAAGTCGAGGTAAGTTTTAGGTTTGAGCATGTCTACCTATGGTCATACTGATTGTATTCTCGACGTGAAAATACTAAAATTAAAGTTAGCAAGTGTTCCATTTAAAATACATAATTGAACACCGGTATAAAATTTTGAAGAAAATTAAGTTAAAATTATTTATATATGAACTAGCTGGGCCGCGGCGCTTCGCGACGCTTGGTTGCTAGCAGCTTTCCGTAGTAACAATATTGCCGCCGTCACTACAATTTACAAACAATAAAATCTGGAGCTATCTAAGACATAAAGAAAATAAACGGTAGAAAAAATTACTAAAAGTCATCGAAACTTAGTTTCTGATTGGAGTTTTACCCGAATTTTCTCCAGTTATAAGCCTCCCTTGTTTGGAAAATAAACCAACTTTAGGTTCAATAGTAAGTGCTTGAATAATATACGTGAAAAGTATCAAAGTTAACCATACGCTCATTTAACTTTTGACCCTGAGAAAACCGGAAGTACCTACTGCCCAGAGTTTGATCATAAATTACCCCATATATAAACTTTATTTACATGCAAATTATGGCATGACTATGTGCCATTTTATTGCCAAGTTTTGAGTATGCGGTAATGGATAGAACACGTTTTGTTGAGCATTTTGACATTTGACCTTTGACCCTGGAAACACCAAAAGTCAATTATATTCGCAATTTAGAAATAAAGCACCCAATTTACAAAGCTCAATTGTGTATCAAATATAACACCCCTAACTCATGCGGTCTTTGCGGTATTTCGATAAAACTCGCAAAAAAATTCTGGGGATTTTGACATTTGACCATTGACCCTTGGAAAACCGAAAGTAAATTTTCGTTGGACTTTAGCTTTAAATCGTTTCATTTATAAATCAAATTTATATACAAAATATTTCGCCCGTAGCCGATGCGGTTTTTTGGAATTGGATAAAACGCGCTAAATATTTGGTAATTTGAAATTTGACCTTTGACCCTGAGAAAAAGGAAGTAAATTTTATACGAACTTTTGCTTAAGATCTACAGCCTTTATTTTTGCACAAAATATTTCGCCCGTTCCCGCAGCGGCTGTTTTGGGAATGGATAAAACAGCTAAATTTTGGCTATTTTAACATTTGACTTTTGACTCCGGGAAAACCGAAAGTAATTTTTACCCAGAGTTTAGCTTCAAATTACCCCATTTACAAACGTAATTTTTACAGAAAATATTTTGCCCGTAGCCCCAGCGGTTTTTTCGGGATTGGATAAAACACGCTAAATTTAGGGTATTTTGACATTTGACCTTTTACCTCCAGAACACCGGAAGTAAATTTTGCCCGGTGTTTGGCACTAAACCTTGCAATTTAACAACTTCATTTATATAAAAAATATGGCGCCCCTTTCCCTGGCGGGTTTTGCGAAGTTGAAAAAAACAAAAATTAATTTGTGAAGTTTTTTACACTTAACCTTTGACCCTACAAAATCCGGAAGTAAATTTTGCCCGGAGTTTGGCCTAAAACCACCGCAGGTGCATACCCGATGTATGAGTAAAATATTGAGCCTGTACCTCCAGTAGTCTTAACAGGACCCAAAGCGGACCAAAATTTACCCCAGCATAGCACTTTACTTTTATGCAAAATATGGCGCAAGGACTCTCCAGCAGCCTGAACAGGATAGGACAAATACGTTGAAATTTCTTGCATTGTCTAATTTGACCTCTGACCCCGGAAAAACCAGAAGTGAAAATTGACCAAAAGTGGGCCCACATTCACGTATGCAAAATATAGTGCAGGTATCTAGCAGTCTTAAAAGGGGACTACAAAATACGTTGAATTTTTGTCAAAATTTTGGGCAGTGTTGCAATTGACCTTTGACCCTGAAAAACCGTAAGTAAATTATGACCGGAGTTTGGCGCCAAACCATCCCAGATGCATACCCGATTTATGTGTAAAATATGGCGCATGTAGCTCTAGCAGTTTTTGCAGGCATCGGTGACAGACAGACAGACGGACAGACAAACGATTTTATAGTATAGATATATACAGAAATAAGTTATTTATATACTTGTATAGCATATTTTCTGTTACGATGGAGTTTACTTCCGATAAATATTTATCACGTTGTTACATAACCTTCTGAAAGTCTAAAAACATAATAGTACATGTCCAAGGTGGTGCACGACACTTGCTTGGCAAGGACAATGAACTGCGGCGCTGAACCCCAAAACGACTATAAGACGACTACTGACTTTCATGACAACAATATAGTGACAGGGTCAGGAGGTCAAGGGATCTCTTTGCATTGGACAACCTGATTGAACAAGGGCAAACGGTGGACTGATAAACCAAGAGCCTCTACTAACCGAATATATTTATAGGCGTGCACACAAGGACAAGAAAGATTAAACTGCGACAAAAAATGTTATAGAATGTGACTAACTACTACTGTAAAAACTGTAAGAACTGAGTTGGTTAACCTTTCCTGCTCCAGACAACCTTCGACCTGTTTTTTCACCCCGCCGATGGAGTGTTTCCCAAGATTGCACCGGCATAATGCAACAAAACACAGATTGGCTCCAAAATGACATAACCAATTTGCGTAACCGCGAAGGAAGGCAGCCCGTATAGCGTCTGTCACATCTATCAACAATTTCAACGTCCAACTTTAAAGCATCATATTAACCTAAACCTAACCTAGCCTTTAATTTTTATTTCAGTCAACTGTGAAATTTCAAATCAAATTTTTTTTACGGATACTACTATCTTGCTTCGAACTTGTTTCTATGCGGTTTTGGAAGCTGACGCAACAGTGTAAAATGGCTGGTTTCCTATTTTTAAACCAACAAATATTATAGTTATTTTTATAACAATTAAAAATTTTAGTTTAACAGGCAAAGCACCTAACTAAATCTGGAAGTACGCACTAATTAATTAATCTAATTGATATCCATTGTAAAGTTGCACTCTTAACTTAACTAATCTGATTAATTTAATTTAACTTAACTAACCTAATTTTTTAAAAACTAGCTACGGTAATCTAACAATAAGTGGCCTTTACCATTACCATTTCAATTTTCTGCGTATACACATGTGACTCGTGTTGGTTAAATTTTTGGCTTACGCCGAATGTCAAATAAACGATTGATAAATTGATTGATTGAGGACTACTACTCTGATCTAACTAACTCTAGAGTCATAAGCACGGCGTCCTAGAGGTCGTCGACGTCGTGACCGCGACAATATTTATTGAGTAGATTCAACGCTTAGCAACTCTACACTTTCGAAATATAATACTCGGTCTTAATAAAATTGTCATAAACTCAACTGTCAAAAAAACTAAGCAAAGTCCTAGTGCAACTCCTGATATAATAAATGTTGCCTGTACAAAGTTACTGGATGTTGTCAACGCTTCTAGTTTTGCAACTGTATCCGTATTGCCCACATGAACATCCCAAGTATCGTTCTCAAAAATCCAAGTTAAAATACCCGAATGCACGATAGCTTGAAACTGCTTAAGAATTATTCCAGTTTTATCCCAATCAAGTGGATGCATATCCCATACTTTTGTGTACGGCCAAAAGTTATCTTTACCGTAGTAGAATTTTTGTCTGGCACTATGTGACATCCCTGCCAAACTTTCTCTAAGCCCACTCACCTCCGCCAATAGAATCGTCTTATTACATTTCAGCAACCAGTCTTCCATAGGAGAAGACTTTATTTGGAGCCAATATTTCACAGGCCCATGAACTACGATATTATTAATTATCGAATCCAGCCTTTCTTTTTCAGTGCCATTTTGCAACTCTCTAATTGCCAATAATTGTCCAAAGAGTGACATTTCCTGATTATATACTTGAATAAACTTCCAATTGTAATCTCCACGAACAACGTAATCTGGCGACATGTAATTTGTGAGTCTGTACTTATTAAACTTGTAATACGAGTTTGAACCGGTAGGAATTTGTGGTATTAGAACTGTAAAATTTTTTGCTAATGCCTCACTAATGCTCTGCAGCCCAACGCCCGGTATCGGTGCGGTCATATCCGTAGTAAGAATCCCGCGATACGAGTTTGATAAAACTATGCCACCTAGTAGCACACCAGCTAATAGGAGTTTTAGGGGTTTAGATCCTTGCAACCGTTTTGATAATTGTAGGCCTTGCTCTAGTAAAAGCTGTAAAAACCAGAGCACTGACAAACGGCTAGAGCCTGTAAGCTGTAGAAAAATGCGTAGCCCCGTTGGAATTCCAATCAAAAAAACTGTTGTCGCAACCCATAATTCAGCTTGAAACGGTTTTGTTAACGACTCCGTTGATACTCCTCTGCAGCGTTCATCACATGTGACGAAGTTAAATGTCGTGGTGTCTTTAAATATTCTGTATGAGAGTCTTGTCTGCGATGAATCCTGTGGATGTGGATAAGAGCTAGGAACCACATTTACTGATACTGCGGCCAAGAATTTAGACGTCCGAGATGAACCTGTATCACGTGGTTGACGAGAAAAATTGTTACTAATATTACTCGGTTTAGCAGACATTAGCATTAGTATTATTTGAGCTGGTAAGGACTTTTCTTGACAATATGATTGCGTGACTTCCGATGCTATTGGCCATAGGGTTCGCTGAAAGCGTTCGTTACCGGTAACAACTCGGCAGCTTTCCACTGGGAATACCCAATTTATGGGGCAACTGTTGTAGATCATCCAGTTGTAGAATTTGTCAAACACGTATTTGGCATCGTACAGCTGTGCTTCACTTGGGCTCAACTCCAACTGTATCCCCATGTGACAGAGGCTTGGCGATGGAGATGTTATTATTGCCACATAAGTATTGTTCTTTGCTACAATAGTGTATAGCGGTGACGTTGAGCCTCCCATTACGACAGATAGTGTATTGAAGGAGTAGTCAACGTCGTGGTCATGTAATGATATGAAATGTGTATGCTTCCAGTAACATAAGTTTTTGCCGTTACAGTGTAATACCGGTTGCATGGGCGCAATGACCCGTTTGTAATATTCCATGGGTCTTGTAAAGTTGTGGTTAAACAGCAGAATAACCAAACAGATTTGACGCTGCGCGACAAGTCGACTCTGGATTTGTCCTAAGCGGTTCGGAAGTATTTCGGCATTAACCCAATAGATACTAATGGGGTGCTTAACTCCGTATGGTTCTTCTACGTTAAAGTAGAAAGCAGCAAAGTTAAAAACATGGATATTGCAAAATTCAAAACCGCGAATAACGTGATTTGAGTTTGAAATGCTAAACGAGCAAGCAATCGTAACCCAAAAACTAAGTAATAAAATAAAACGCTTTATTGGAATAAAAATCATACTTTACAAAGTTTTTTTTTAATTTTTCAAGAGGAGTATTTTCTTTAAAGCAATCTCGACAGCATTGTGCCTTTTTATTTCAAGATTAAACAATTTACTATAATTGAACAGTTATCGTCGTACAAAAATATGTCTTATGTAGCATCAAGTACAATCAAATAATTTAGTAATTGTAGCTTTGAACGTTGGATAATGTCAATCATAGCAATAAATTCATGCCACAATGGACGATTTTGTTGTTTGAAGCAAGAGTGCCGGATGCATAATTAATGCATATATCCGTGGAAAACCAATTTGAGCAGCAATAGCGGTCAAGTAGCTCGCCTCAATAATTTCAATGAATGTTGAAGGTAACTTGACATTGCAATTATGATGATATTTTCAACTCAGACAATTGAATGTTTTATAAAAAGTTTAATTTCCCAAGGCAGCCAATTAACCCATACTAGCTCCATTTTTTCTACACAAGCCGGTATGCTTGCCTATTTTTGTTTGAAAAGCGATATTAAAACAGTTTTAGAAGCGCAAAGTTATAAATTTAGTGAATTAATTTACTTAATTTTTTTCTAAACACTGCTAAGAATTTGTTACGTTAAATAGAATCTGGTTAATGTATATACGGACAGCCCAAACTAAATGCGATGAGCAAATACCAACAACATGCATAAGTTCACAAACATCTAATCATTATTCAACCCAGACTCAAAAAATGGCCGACCATGTTTTTAGTTTAGAAAACTTAACCTGGTTTAGCAGAAAATGCATTATGCTTTTTAAATCATCAATTGTTTTATTTTATGTAAGGCACACCCAGGTCAACCTTAATGAAAACATAAAACAATATTAATTACATTATCGGTTAAACATGGCAACGCTAAAGTGATAGTTAAGTCCAATTAAAATCAGAATCAATATATATAAAAATAACAAAAAAAATTTGGTCATATTAGCATTCAAGTAGTATTAAATAATCTTATTTCTATGGAAACACACTCGCAAACGCTTTTTTTTGTAAGATTGCAAGGGTTCCAAATGTCTACAAGTCTATTCCGAAATTACTAAAAGCGTTCCAAAACGCCTATAAATTGTTCCAAAATGTCTAAAAACAAGTTATAAAATGTCTATAAATATCTTGCTTTCAATAAATTCGTAGTGTGGCACCAAATTTTTGGGAATAAGCAGGGCTATTGCAAAATACAAATTTCAGGAAGGGTTAATAGTAAAAATAATACATGTGGAATAAAATGTGGAATAATATCCACATAAATCACGAGAATTGCCGTGCAAAGTCCCATAAGAATTTCGAATTTTTTTTCCAAAAATTATTTTTTTGAAATTTTGGCAATTGAAAATTCCTACTATGTTTAAATTTTTTTTATATTTATAAGTACTAAAAATGCAAAGTTTCAAATATTTAGCTCATGCGCATGCTTGACGATCCCCTTGTAAGTGGAATCGTCGAGGGAACCTAAGGGTTGACCTCTCAAATTTTTGGTACTCAATATGTAGATGCAGTGTTGGCGTTTTATGTATTTTGAAAATTATTTAAAATTTTATTGTCAAAGCAATTTCAGACAAATCAGTGTCAAATTTATACTGATCTGCATCAGAGGTGAGTAGTATACAAAGTAAAAATTTCGAGACAATTTTCTCCGGTGTCCCCAACACTCTGTCTTGTTTCAAAACGTATTTCGTATTTGGCGCCAGTACTGTTCTTGACTTGCGTAGCTGTAGTGCATGTAATTTTCCCGTTCAACGCTTCCAGTTTCACAATAACAATTTCCTGATCAAAATAGCCTTGTTCTTCTTTCCTAAATTATTTAAAATTATTAAGTTTCGGAAAATAAGTTTGCCTGTCTATTTGTACCTGTAGCTAATGTTTTTGCATCTTTTGACTTACTTGTCAGAAATTCGTGACACTGCCGTAAAGACTTCAATTCTAGTCCAATTTACCCCATCATTAGAGAAACTGAAACATTGCACTTCATTTTCCATGCCTACCTAATAAATTAAATAAAATCAATACAATACAATCGATTATTTACAAAAACTGACAAGCTTCCTAATTAACCAAAAAAAAGCATAAAGTTTAATATTTCCAAATTCATTTTTATGTATGTTTGTTCATATTTACATTTGCAAGTAGACCTTGTATAATTTTCTTGCTTCTAAAATCACGTATAGAACTCACTAGTGGTAGAAAAAAAACTTACTACACGGGCAACGGGATTGAGAATGAACACGTCAGTATAGCCAGCCTTCATTTGAACCTCAGAATTGTCAGTTTTTGTTGGCGCATTTTCTTCGTATGATGCAAAATACTTGTAGGGGCTTAGGTCAGTTGTGTCTTGTTTAGCATTTATCAGTCCAACTACAAGATTTGTTGCAGATACGAGAATTCCGTCAAGACTATGACTATCCAAAAAATGAGGAAATTATGTTTTAAAATATGTAGATAAACATTAATTTCAATTTTAAGTCCTTTTTGGAAAACTTTGAACCAGCCCTTTGAACATCTTTTTAACAGATCCGGTTATGCTAGTTAAAAGAAATGAACTTACTCAGCTGCAACGTTGATGATCATGAATTGTCCAACAGGAAAGGAAAATAATGGAAGAGAATTATCGTTGCAGACTACAAAACGCTTAAACTTATGCAGTTCCTGTTATACGATAAAAATATAATTAATATTATAATATAATAAATATAAGCTATAGTCAAACAATTGTTCTATAGTTTAAGATATTAAGAAACAATACTTTAAACTATTTGGAGTAGAAAACTACCTCTAATTTCATGGCAATGGTGAAGGTTGCCATGGCAACCATAATGAAAACTATCTTGAGCCAGAACATATTGCTTGACAAAAATTAGTAGAATAAAGTAAACGTTTTGTAAAGTTTTTAAAATGTCACTTTTGAAAGTATGAAGTTCAGAATGAAAATTTATTCAATTTATAGGTATAGAGAAGCGTGGTTAGGTAGGTTGCAATAGCAAACGTCATTAGTTATATTTTATGTTAATATATTTCTAGCTTAACACCGTTGCATATAATTATGAAAATTTACAAAGTACAGAGTATAGGACAGAAAAAAAGAGAAGTTACATGGAAAAAAATTGCCTAAAATTATTTCTTGTAATAATATCCCGTATGTAAAAGTATATCCCATAAAAAAAATTCCGAGCAAAAATATCTCCAGCAAAAAATTCAGTTCTAATAGCGTCTTATTGTTTATAAAAGTAGGACTTGCACTTCTCTAAAAACAGTTTCGTTATCAAGTGCACATATTAGAGTTCTATACTCTATGCTCTATGGTTAGGTTTATGTATAATCGCTAAATTTGTTATTGTGGGATATTTGTTGGGATATACATACGTAGGGGACATTTTATGTTAGATAGTATCACATTGGGGAAATTTTTCTTAGAATTTAACTATTACATGTAACTAATCCGCTTTCTGTTCTAAGACGGGCTTGTTTGTTTATCCTAGTCACCTAGTATCCTAGTTTAGAAAGGCTTAATTGTTTTAACAAAATTGGTTTTGCGCTTGCAGTTTTTAGTCGTAGTAGTAGTCCTTGAATATTAGCTTGTTTAAATCCGAACACAATTGTTTGCAAAAGTGAATTCTTTCAGCAGCCAATTAGGTTGAAGGACTCGTTTCTATTCAATTTGAAATGGTAAACTTTTGCTCGTGTTTGACCTGTTTTTTCCAGATAATGTCTTCATTCAAAAGTGTTCAAATTAAAAAAAAAATTAATCTAGTAGTATCACGTCTACTCTTCTATATAACGCAGGATTTATGTGGGTAATATGTGCTGTGCAAAATACTTGAACGAATTATTTATTTCACACTGTATTTTTTAGAAATCTTGTTCGTTTTAAAGTATATAATTTTTATGTTAGATGTTATGTTATTCTCAAAATCAGCTTAAAAATTAGGTTTGAAGGCTGACTGTTCTTTCTCTAGTTATTAAAGAATAGGACAGACAAGCACAACAAAAACCTTAGGGAAAATGCTCTGCATACAGTTACAGTCAAAAACTAAATCTATTATTTAAGACGATAAACTTCCATGGCTGAAGATCATCGCCCAATTAGCTCTATTTCAATTATTAGGTGCCAATTTTTTTTCAATTTGTTAATTGTAATTAAAGATTGTCAAAAATCAACTTTTTAAAATTGTGACTTTAAATTATATAGGGCCCACAGCCCTGTAGGTTAGGAGCCTTGTCGTAACTTGGGTAAGTGCCGGAATCGAGTTTCGGCACCAGCACTTGCACAGTAAAAAGTGGTGGTGCGGTAGTGGTGAGTTAAAGCCTGGAAAGTTGAGGTCGTGAAAGCTAAACTTGGTCCAGTAAAGGTAAGGTGGTGTTCAGCCTTTGCACGCTGCAGAGGCTCCTCAGTGGTCAAGCCCACTTTCGTTGCCTAGCAGAACCTCCTTCGTTTCATGCCTCAGAACTTATTACTGATTAAATTGATAATTAATGGCCGGTTGCAGAGACTGAATGTGCATTTTCTAATCCCCCGCTTGAAACCACCGAGGGAACTGTCTAAAAAGTGTCTTCCGATTTTTTATAAAGCTCCCTAAAAACCTGGCAACCTATTTTTTGATTATGGAAAATTAACCTTTGGCAGTGAGAACGAAGGAAAAAGGTAACGAATAGTACTCCCGTCTGATGACAGATTGTTAAGCTAGTTGACCAATATAAATGTCAGTGGTGGTTGGTGGTTGTGAGTCGCCGGGCACATAGGTAACCAATTACTTCTCTGGTGGTTTACAACAAGACTAGCTGTTGCCTATTGGTGAAAATTGTTGCTGTATTCTCGTGCATCGCGGGATCGAGACCAACCGCACCGTCGTATTATTTTACTTTTTTAACAATAAGTTTATATGGCTGAAAACTGTCGTCCAAATTGCTAAATCACAAATTTCTAAGTGTCAATTTTCATTTTCAATTAAGTTAATTGTTATAAAATTTTTACAGAAATGAACTTAATGAAAATTGTGACTTAAAAACATAATTTTTTTTTGTTCTTTGACATTTCCACTAAGGGTTCGTCAACATGTGTGGAGTACTGTGGGTACTGTGGATTCCGGTCATGGTGGGGAGGCGGGTGGCTGTCAATCGAGGGGTTGGTAAGAAGCCTTG
>JAQFYP010002660.1:0-12284 GCA_034694865.1 Bilobella braunerae | reverse complement strand
CACTGGATTACTGTTGCACACTTTTTACTTGAGCCGTTGGTAGACACGTCTTCGCTCTTTGGAGGCTAGGATGGAACTCCATGGAATCACATTTTTCAAATGTTTCCAATGTTTCAGTTCTGGATAAAAATGTTACTAGTCAATAAAATTTAGAACTTTTTAGAATAAAATGAATTTTGTATACTATATTTTTTAAACATCTTCAACTCCTAGATCCTACACTCCTCAAAAACAAAAATGTTCAACTCAATCAAATGCTCATGTGCTTGCAAATAGTGCATTTAATTGTACCTTGTAAATTATATTACATTACATATTATACTGTTACTACTAAATTGTCTAATTATATAATTGAAATACATCATTATACGATTTATTTAGCAATACAACATCTTTAATAAGGTAAAGTGACATAGTTTAACAACACTAGATTCAATTTAGGATAATATGCATAAAATTGCAAAAAAAAAAAAATGGAATCTTCATTTAGTTTCAATTATGGTTAACGGCATCTAAACTTTATAAAAACCGATGATAATCAACATAGTTGGTACATTATTTTTAAAAGAAAAACAGTTGAGGGTACCATCGTTAAGTGCAATTGGCTTCTGCTTTAATAATATTATACTATTGCTGTACTTAACAACCTCAGAGCAAAATTGTCATCAGAGTGATTGTAAATTGTCAAAATAACTGATTGTTTAATACACTTATTATCATATATGACAATAAGATTCTTTATGTAGAGTTCGCTTGATACTGGTTCTTAAGAAAATTTTGTTATTCTAATTTTTATTGTTACAAGTCGTTTTGCAAATGCTGTATTGCAAAATATATTGACATAGGGGCATAGAACTTTTACAATTATGTTACATGCTAGGTTTCATTAACTTGGATAATTTTGAATAAAAAATGTCCGACACTTTTTTTTTTAAATTCGGCAAAACTTCATCATCGCTGTTTTGGAAATTTCAGAGCTCCCAATTCTCAGGATTGGCTCCAGCGAGTTTCAAGGTTGTTGACAATTATTGGTGTGTTTGCACATCCTGAAAAGCGACACAGGTTTCTGCTTAATCCAATGAATTTAAACTTTTAGTCGCTGAAGTTCTCTTTCTATTTCTCAGCCTACCTAGCCTTCATGTATACCAAATACTTTATTCTGCTCCCTCAACATCCCCTCCTGCTCCTCACTTATAACGTTCACTAGAAGAAATGTTTAAAACAAATAGTCGTTTCAGCCCGTCAAATAAAGAATTGGCTAACAATCAATCAATCGTTTTTTTGATATATGGCAAGACCCAGATTAACATGTTAGCATTATTGTGCTAGTAAGGATAAGAGAGTTTAAGTAAGGTTTACAATTTACATTAAAAGCTGAACACAGCATAATTCCACTTAGGTACTATTACGTTCTATTAAAATTAAATTGAATATGGTTGAAATCTATAAACGATGAGGTCACGTTAGTTTAAAATTACTCAGTAAAACAATGGTAATACTGGAAAGAATAATGGTAACAAATTGAAGTATTTGCTCACATCAGCTAGTTTGTTGCACAAAGTTATTAAATTTAAAAGAGCAGGGCTTGGGGAGCAGAGTCCAAAGCAAATGCACTAATGCCCTTGCAGAGTCGCAGGAACTGTTTGGGTTGATTAGAGCCGCGTCCTGTGCAATCTGTCATGTCCAGAGCACACTGTTTAGAGGTTACAAGAAGAATTGGCTAACAAGCGTACCTTTCTCGCCTTGTATCTTCATACTCAGTTCTATAACTTTTTTTTTTTTCAAATTTAGTTTTATTAGCTAATGTATCCATGGCCGGTGGATGGCCAAAGTTCAGGATGGCGAGTAACAAGATGGGCATGGAAATGTTCACGTGTCAGCCATTATACTTCTGAAACCGTTGTCATAAACGTAATAGCGATCTGGCTTTCTGATGGTGAGCTGATCTATTATAATAAAACGCACTTTGGGAGATGTCCGTGATCAGGCTCAGAGTTCTGAGCCGGATCAGAACTCAGACTAACTATTTTCTGGTAATTTTTGAACTTAGGGGCTGAGGCTAATGAATAGCGACACACAGATAACCCCAAGCAGCACGGGTTCAAATGCTGCCATCAGGACATGTATTTTTTTGCAATTCTTATTTCTGAGTTAGTGATATCAATCAGTTTTGTCCTAAATTGCAAATCAAATTACTTAATTGTAATTAACAATTGCAAAAACAAATTTAATTCAATTTAATTTTAGTTTAGGGCTAAAAATTAAATGCTTTCAAAAAATTTGACACACTTAAGTTTTGTTAATCTATTGATGCTTAATTCAAAATAGCCTAAAATAATTTCTAATTAATTTTTTTTAAATAGTTTTGCATATAATGAGGGGTTTTTATTGCTTTTCGGTAGCTAACAATGTATTCTAAAAGGCATGTGTAAATGTGTGGTTAAATGCGATTATTAGGCTAGCAAAACTGTCACATAGTGCACACCTTTTTAAGTTTCTAAGATTGAGTTTTCAATTAAAATGAGTTATGCATCCAGAAAAAGGTAGAAAGTATACCGGAAGTTTACTCCCGTCCTAAGACGGGAGTATGTTACTATTTAATATTTTTGTTATTTTTATATTTTTACTAAAGTGTGTTTTTACTAAGCTTCTAAATTTTATTCTTTGTGCATGGTGTCTTTCTCTCACTGCAGAGGATTCTATGTCATAGGACCTAAAAAGGGCCTAAAATAAAGGGCCAAAAATATGGCCTATGTAATAGTAAGTAATACTATTAGTAGTATAGTACTATAAGTAGTATAGCTAGTAATAGGACCTAAAGCGAAAAAGGGCCTAAAGTCAAAGGACGCCTAACAAAAACAACCAAACCTAAACCTCAAAAACCGTAAATAAATGAATTCGAAAATTACACAATTTTTTCTTAAAATATAATAAATAACTTAAAATTATGCATTAATTACTTATACAAAAAGTACAGGGATTTATTTCTACTTTATTTGTAATACATTCTTATGTAAATACGATTTAGGTTAATAATTAATAATTTAATTAATTATTTTAAAAATTTTAGGTCCTTTTACTTTAGGCCCTTTATTTTAGGTCCTTTTTAGGTCATATTACTTGCTTCCCTGCAGAGTACGCCAACAGTAAAGAACAAGAAAAAAGCCAAGTGGTCCAGCGGTTATGCTTTCAATAATTCTCCACATGCAACCTGAGATCGGGACTAAGCTTTTTCATTGGTCTCGACTACCCCAAAATAAAGCTTGCTAAATGACTATTACCGTCCACGCTCCAGAGATAAGAGCACTCTGTAAAAGAGTAGTTTAACTGATAGCTTTTCTGGAACGTCTGCAGATGCAAATTGATAGCGTGGGGGCGTAAGTACAACAAAAGATCTAGTAAGGAAAATTCCTAACTCTCTCCAATAAAACGCATTGGTATTAATGGGATGATTTGTTGTGTCATTATCCAATCCAATCGGCTCCTACATCGGCGCGAAGACGATAGTGAAGTAATTGGCAGTGTATCGCACGGAGTTACTTCAATGCCCCTGTTTGAGGACTGAGCGGTCTGGGCAGTAATTCCCCTTTTATTAAAATACGTAGCTTCTTTACGGGAACCTTCTGTCTGTCAGTGTCCGTCTGTTTGCGCGGGTGGACTCCTAAATAAGTGGAGTTTTGAAAACTTGTCTGTTTTTTGGAAAGCGTTCTAGGGGCCATGAGTGAAGTCTGTTTCTAAGATGGCTCATGTGGTTGACCGTACTCCATTATCACAAGGACCCACTTAATGACCCACAAAACTAAAAATAACGGTGCGTTCAATTTTTGCTAAATTCTTCAACAGAATAAAAGTTATATTGATGTTTTCAATGACACAGTTTATTTCAGGACCGCACAAGTGTCCTAAGATACCCTAATCCCACTAAATGACCCCTTACATTACGCTACTTTGTTATGTGCTTTTAAAACGGTAAATTTTACATAATGATACTGAAGATACTCAAGGATTAATATACTAAAGAATTGGATTATTGTAAACGTAAAATATTAACAATAGGCTAAATTTTAATACCAAATTCACATTTTAAAGAAATACAAAAATTTAAAAAAAAGATCAGTACATTGCTCCATAACCTTTTCACGTTATTTTATTTTTGGACGGGAAGTAACTCTGTTTTTATAGCTACATCATACGTGATAATGTAGTAAAATAAAACTGATTATGACAACCTCAATTTGTAAATTTATTTCCCCCTGCTTTTAAAAATTATTTTTTTCTCGTATATTTCTCGGTACGATTCTACACTATTTGAGCAATTTTAAGTATTTTGTTACTTAGCTTCTCTACAATTTTGCTACTAAATAGGCGGATAGTATTTATAAAGGTTTCAGCCAAAGCGACAAGGAAAATTACACCGAACATACGACACAAGAATATCAGCAGGTTGCTAAATAGCAGTAAACGTTTCACTCGAAATGTTAGTTGTGCCGTTCGTTTACACAAACACATGCAGCCCCTTATGTTCGCAGAAGATTTACCTTTTCGATAATAATGTTCTTAAGTTGTACTCCAGTAAAGATAGTCCTGTAGCATTGCTGCAGCTCACCTTTGGGAAAATAGTTTAAGCTACGGGAGAAATTGCACTATTAAGCAATTCATTCATGATTTGCGTTTTCTTCTTAACAGTCACTCACAATTTTTTTATTAGCTGGTATACTTGGTCATTTGTGCAGAAAGTACAGAGCACGCTTCTTCCCTATAATGTTCAATTAAAAATGGTTACATAATGTTGCATCATATTCAGTTCACATGGGACCTACTTGACCTGTAAGTCAGAGGAGTAGAGACTGTTGAACTATATGGGATTTAGCTGGCTAGACTAAATTTTTTTCATAAAATAACATTGTCTGCCAATCTCATAATTTCTTTTTAATTATTGTAATGAGATTTTTTGACATTGAAATTTTTATATAAGATCTAAACTACCTTTTACCTTTGCTACATAAGACTTTATTGAAAACAGAGAGGAAAGCCTATATTTTTGGCAAATATAACACACTGTTTGTAGAATCCATTAGCAATTCAATTTTTTCCTAATACAGTTTCTAGATTTAAACAAAAAATTAAAACACCACAAATTGAACCCATACATTTAAAATGTCGGCCACTTCAGTCACTTCATCCATTTCTAAAAAAATGTTCTCGAGAGAGTCGATCTCGGCACCTACCGAAGCTAGGACTAAGGTCCTAACCCCTCGGACTACGAGACTTGGATAAAAAAAAATGCAATGTAAATCAAAGTTATAGGTAAACTGATAACGAGATAGATTTTACAGTTTATATTTGGTTCTTGGACAGGAGGATATTGTATTTGTACGCACACCCTACTATTAAAAAAGAAAAAAAATTACGGTTACGTCCAACTCTTGTAGGCCAAGTAGTTAGAGCCTTGAGCTCTAGCCAATGGACGAACACGGGTTCGAGTCCCGGTGTCGCCAATATGGAAGTGGTTTTTTCCGAAATGTTTCCCACTTCCCTTGCCCGAATGGGGTATTGGAGCCCAAAACCCGTAGTTCGGGGGGAAGGACCCTTGTCCTAACTTGGGTAAGTGGGTAACACAGAAAAAGTGGTGGTGTGGTAGTGGTGAGTGTAAGCCTCGACAGTTGCGGTCGTGGAGGGTGTGCTTGAGCCGGTATGCGAAAAACAGGGATCAACCTCTGCCTAAGCAGAGTCTCCTCGGTGGTCACCGCCACGTTCTCTGTTCAGCAGAAAGCCTTCAGCTTAAATCCTCGGAACTTCCAAGTCAACTCACAGGCCCAGACCATCTTCCCCACTCACTTAGCACAAGCGCAAGCACGTTGACCAGGCCATAGGCAAATGTCAAAGAGCAAGAAAAAAAAATTACGGTTATAAAAAACGACAATCACTATGGCTAGTAATGTTATAGAAATGTCTTCATAATGGTGTTTATTAGAATTAAATTACCGTACAAAATAGTTTTCTCCAAGTCATTACAGTCATAACTGAAATATAATATGAACCCATTTTTGTAGACGTAAAATCACTGTACTATTAATTTACACATTTTCTAACTTATCTAGGTCAACTCATAAGTTTCTGCTAGTTTCTTAAGGCGTGGTGTGCCGGTAAAAGTGTAATCAGGTGGCAGTTAAAAACTGGTCACGCCTCTGTGGTAAAGAATGTTTTTTTAAGTAAAGTATGATTATGTATGCTTGTCATTATGTTTAACAAAAATTGATATGAGTTTTGATAAGCAGTGAATAAGTTCGAGTGCAGTTTGAAAAGAACATTAAGAGAATTCATCAAAACAGATTGTTTAGGTAACATGGTTGAGCTGCTGTAGTGGTTTAGAGCTTCTTTCTCTTTCCACTATCCAGCTTGCGAACGGGAGTTTGAATCCCTTATTAACCACAAAAAAAGTATTCATTGTTGGAATTACCTTTAAGGAAGTATCTTGCCTCTGCCCTTGTACGTACTCATATCTCCGTGATTAGCAGTCTTGAAAAAAATATGTTCTTACATACTACATATTTTTATATTTTTAAAAAAGTATTTGACCAAAAAAAATATAAAAAATTTTTAACAACATATTCCAAAATTTACGAAAAAAGGAACACTTTTAAGCCAAATTTTGAAAGAAAACTAGCAGTTTTGTAATGTTTTGTGAGTCTCATGCATATTTGACTTATAGTAGCAATTCAAGGCTAACGAAATAGCACAATTATGTTGAAATTTACTTATGGCGTGACTTGTTTTTGTCAATATTAAATTTTGCAAATGAAAATTACTTATTAGTTGTTACAGTTGTGGTAGGGGATCATAATAATATGAGGCTTGAGAGCTTTAAATATTTTGCAAAATTTGTGAATTTTTGCTATTTGGTTTTCCGATTTTCCTTTCAGTCTTGGTTTTAAGAAGGCAAAGAAGCTTACCCTGTGACAGGATGATTTTATTTTAGCTTCCAACACTAACACTCATCCTGCATGGGCTTGTTTTGCTAATCCGATTTGCATGACCTTTTTGTATATGCGTTGGCAAGACCATACCTAACATACATCTTGTCGCTTTTTTCCGGTTTTAATATAAATTAATTTAATTAGTATTGACTTAAAATTTGAACTACTTGAATCAAGTTTATAAACTTTAACCTGTAACATTTAACACTCCCAATATTTTCTTATATAGTATGTGCTAATGCTCTTAACACCACACAATGCTATAAAACGGCTTGAAAACTTGAATTTTTAAAAAGAATTAGGTAACTAACAAAGCAGCTTTTAGAGACAGAAACCAAAACTACAGCGTATAGCCTTGTTTTCTGTTAATAGGAAAGTATTTTGATTAAGAATGAATTGCATAAATTTTAGCATAAACTAATCAAAAAAATTTGGTATGTTGCTAATTATTTGCTAAAATAAAAAATATTTTAGTAAATTTTTTTTATTGTTTTTAGTAAATATTTAAATACATATTGCATGGGTTTTCACAACATATTTTTTTCAAGTCTGGTGATTAAGCATACACCGAAATAGGATATGTAAACCTCTCAATCGGTTTCCGAATAGTCTTGTGATAATTCAAAAGACAACCCTCATTGGTTTACATTTTTGCTAATGATTCCATCCTTCCATATCCCTACCCACTCCATCAAATGTTGACCAGCCGCTCTGCGGGAATGTAAAATAATTCTCCGTTGCCTATTGTCCAGGTAACATGTACCTAGCTTCAAAAACAACGGAAGTAATATTGAAAATTACATACTTCTTAACAACCCTTTAATGACATACCGGTGAACTTTACAATAAAAAGTATCCGGCTAAATGTGTTATCATAGAATGACATACGGCCCTTTTAGAAAACATACATGTTTCTTCCCACCCATTTTTTCCCGTAAATCAATCGCTGTCAACAAATATTAGTCACCGGCACTCTGCCATTGTCCGAGAAATTTCTTAGCAGTAGCTGTAGCTTTGCATATAGTTAAATTAAAATAGAAACACTTTATTTCGAAAACGCTTTGTGGTGATGTGTCACGAATCATAAGGGTTCTCTAACTATTGAGCAACAATGTTGATGAGCAAGTATTCGTAGCCCGCAACCGTGAAGATGTGTTCTCCAACATACAATTTGGTGACTCGTATGTTACAAATTATATGCTATTAGTAAACTTTGTTTCTAACCTCTTCGCAGAGTTGTTGAAAAAGATTTGTCATAAACAAATTTAATCCATTATTCAACATAGTTTTAATTTTTGGTTCTCCCGTGGTGGATGCATTGACTTTGACCTTGAGCCAACCCGAAGCATAGGAAAATTGGAGAACGGATTGCGGGAAATTTTTGCCCTTGTACGTCAAGTTCAGTGTATTACTCGATAAAAATGTATCCGGACAAACCACGATGAAACAGTGTATGTCAGTTGTAAAGTTATGCGGAAATGTTGTTCTCCATATATCACCATTGCCTCGTTGAACAATTTAAGCTGCTCCGTTCTTATCAAGCTGTAGTTGAAACAATGTTCAAGTTTTTCTCGTTATTAGAAACAATTATTGTTTGCAGATTTTTTTGTGCTAGTTTACCTCTTTAATCTCCAATTTGTCAAAATCATGTGGTCGATTGATATGACACATTTCAGCAAGTTCAGCACTTGCGGTCAAATTATACCCAGACTAAAAAACTCCGTAAACTGATGTTGTGTACAAGAACAGACAAATAATGGTCTCGTGGTGCTGCATTTCGCGCAAAGGAGAAGGTTTTGCTTCGACGGGCTTAAACACAACTTGAACAAATACTGAAGGGTGGCTCAGAAGGAACCTTACAATTAATACCTACTACCTACTTACACCTTAAATACAAGATTGTCGGCGTTGAGTACTTTTAAGATACTGTTGTACAACCACTAGCAAATCCATAAAGAACTTAATACAATGTATATTTTGGAAACCGAAACACACTACTTCACCTACCTTTTGGTGATCTTCTGGGGAAGGATATGTAAGAAAAGCCATCAGCTTTGGGTTACATTGAATTACTGATATTGTGTGCTTAACTCATCATAATTATCCAGGTTCATTTTTTTACAGTTCGTCCATTACAGGTGAAATTTATACACCTTCCAACACACAAGACTGTGATAAAGGACATAAGGAATAACAGTTTACTATCAATTTGAAATAAACAAAACCATTAAAAAATTGTATAGTATACATTTCTGAAATGTACAGTGCAGTTATAGGTCCTTTTTGAGTATAGTTGCTTGAAATTAGGCTGGTATTCTTCTTCTTGAAATGTACTTCGTGAACGTGTTTTTTTTCTTGCTAATTCCTATAACCAGCCAACTTCGAGTAGTCTAGGAGAGTCTCCAGTGCAATTTTTGAATAATTACTACTTATTTTTACTTTGCTCTTGCTGGGACTTGAATTCGGCAACTACACAAGCTAGGACAAGTGTCCTGACCCACGGACTACAGGCCGTGGGCGGAGCGGCATCTTGGATATTTAGTTTTCGTATATCTAGGGAATTGGGTAGCCAGCATAAAGTTAGAAACTGTAGAAATTTTGCCACGTAGCCTAAGCTAATGGAAATCCTATTTTGCTAAAACATTTCCAACAGCATCGTCACTTGAAAAAACAAAATGTATGAAAGTTGACAAGAAAACAATTCGAGAAGAGTATTTGCCGCTTTGTTATTTTATTACTGATAAAATTTATAAATCTCTTCCAAGCATTTTCATACACTTAATATTTTAGTCTAGTTCTTAGGCTCAACTATAAACTAGTGAACTTAATTATTTTAAGATCGAGCAATTGAGTTAAGGAACGTAACATCAAACACAATTCTCCTATGCCTCACTTAATCGGAATTCTTATTCTTTGGACTGCATATACCCTTTAACATTAGTAAAACTTTTGGTTAATTGTTTAAAATCTAGAAAAAAAAGTTGAAGAAAAAAACATTAGCAAATAAAATTAAGTACCATACGTACATCTTTTTCCATTGTGTGACACAAATACAGCTACAATACAATTCTTAGGGAGCCGATGCTGCATCTCAGGAGCCCTAAAAAGCATTGCTGGCAATCTTTACGGCGAAACCAGCACTTTTACGTTTGGTTCTGCCATTCAAAATTTAACAGTCCCCGGTAGCTTAGCTTAATAACTGATTTTTGTATTTGAATTTTTTGGTCTTCCAAAGTCGTTAGTATCGGTTTTATTTTATCCTTGAGTCATATATTATTCATTGACCATCGTACTTTTGGTTTTTTGTTTGTCAATTATTTTATGATCTTGAAATTTGATTTACTGTTTTATTGAGTACTTTCTGCTGTATTTAAGAAAAATGCAAGTTGCTGAAGTTCTGAGTAATTTACAACGTTTCTATTACGAGTTTATTGATTAGCAGATAATAGCTACAACAAAATGCGAGCTGTGATACGCAGGTTCAGTAATAATACGTTATATTGTTATGGTTATTGAATAATCAAATGAAAAGTTAGTTACATTGAAAGTAAATCTTCTAAATACCATTATTCGTTAGCTAAAGTGTTTTTGAGGAATTATTCTTGATTATTTGAAAGTAACAACGCTAAGCCTAAACTTGTCGAAACAACGTAAATAATAAAATATTTACGGCCGAGTTGAAGTAAGAGTTAGAGCTTCTATCTTTCCTCCACTCAGCTTAAGAACGAATCCGCCATAAAAAAAACCGTTTGGATGATAATGGTTCCTACAATATTCCTTTCCTCTCCTTTGAAATGCTGACCAGCGGCTGGGCGGAATTATCCATTATCGCTACTTTTTTTTACATATTAAATAATGTTTTGAGTTGAAATTAATGCTACAAAAAATAAACTATCACGATTTATTTCGTTTATTATCAGCAAGTTTGGTGGAATGAGATGAAGGCACAGCCTTGAGAGTCATAACATCACGTAATGCTGCCCATTTCCGGGAGCTATTACTATTATTGCGTACGATATGTGCTACATACTCTTCAGCAGCATTTTTGGCATCCTGTATTTCAGTGTAGCGCGTTCCGGAAAGTTCGGGTTCCTCTGTAAGTTGCATATTCTCAAAATTCTCATTCTTAACCAACACAACTGAAATACAGTAATGTAATTCATTGGTCTTTACAATAGCGATTCCTTTTGAGTCTTCAGCCTTGCGATATGCAAAATCACGCAGCGTGATTTCATCCGTACTAACCAAGAAGCCAAGTATTTTCTGCATTTTTGATTGGTTTTCACTAGATTTAAGAATTCTGCGTAGTTCTTTACACGTATCGCTTTCTTCTCCCTTCCATTCCTTTATTAATACAATACAACATTATAGTGTTCAAAATACATAAGAATTAATGTACTTAATTAATTATTGTACTGGCATCATTTGATGCAATTAATTTATTTTCGAAGGCCAAAGCCTCGCAATTTCAATTTTTTCTGAATTTTTTTATAATACTATACTACTCATTAAAAATATGTTTGAAAAAGTAAAAATAGTTCAAAAATAATTGTTTGCATTTACTTTAATTGAAGTGGGACAATACCTTCCCCAATGTACAAAATAGCGGTTGGATTAGCTTGGAACTTTTCTTACCTTTAGTTTGGCTGCACTTACTAATGTTATTGCAAGAAGTTTGAGAAGTATTAAGAGCACAGACAATTTCTTAGTAGAAAACATTTGAAAGAGAGTTTTGAATTTTTTGAAATGGTTTGAAATTAATTTTTAAAGTGAAGTTTTCAGGCTTTTATTCAAATTTGAAAATCGTTCTCGGTATGTTTGTTTCCAGTTTCCTACGTAAACAATGCTTCAGTGCTCCTCCATTAGAACTACAAGATGAGCCTAGTTAACAACACAGAAAGTTTGTGATAGGATTGGGCAGCGTAAAATTTATTTTATGGGAACTTGGCCATCTCTCGGGTGGGCCATAGGTTTCCGTCGGATGAAGTTTTTCATTTAATTCTACTTTAATTCTACATGTACATTAGAGTGACCCAAATTTCAAATAGAATTTTCAAAGTCATTTTCTTACCTCCTAATATCGTTCTATTTAATGAGAAAAAGACTTTTCTTTTTGAAGAAGGCAAAAATTTCATCCAAATTGGTTGACATTTAAAGCATACGCAATATTTTGCGTATACGCCCAAGACGCGTAGTCCGCGGGGCTAGGACCCTTGTCCCAGCTTGGGTTGGTGCCGAGATCGAATCTCGGCAGCCGCACAAAAAAGTGAGTGGTGTGGTAGTGGTGAGTGGAAGCGTGCAGTGGTT
>JAQFYP010002659.1:0-12285 GCA_034694865.1 Bilobella braunerae | reverse complement strand
TTCGGATTTTCCATTTACTTTGCATTATCACCTCGGAAATTTTAAAAAAGCCCTGTTACCTTGAAACTCCCTCTTAAACATAAATTTTAAATTCCTAAAACGAGGTTTCTGCTAGCATACCAATACTTCTTCTCATTTGTTGCACATCTACTTCTAATCTTAAATTTTGTGTGTTGGTGCGCTCAAAAACGCACTAACCAAACCCCGTCGTTGTAATACTGCTAAATAATATTTGAATTTTTATAGGCGTACTACTGACTATTCTATTCTACTAGCCAAAAAGCCAGTCCGTGGACAGGAGGATTTAAATTTCTGGGCCCACCTGTCTTAGTACGGCGTTGTTTAGTTAGTTTTAACTATATTTTACAATTTACTATGCAAAATTACACTGCTTCGGAGCGCTCCTTTCCTCCCTTATTTCTTTTTAGTGAAGAATAAAATCAAAATTAATAATCCGTGCCCACCTCTAGCACTAAAACTTTGAAATAAATTAAAGTTTTAGTGGGACCGTTATTGTTTCAACAATGAAAAGTAGGCGGGTGGACAAATCCAGAAATGAGACAAAACATTTGAGTGAAAAGCAAAGAAAAAAACAATCGTCCTCCTGAGGGTCGCACCAACAACGCTTTTATAGCGTGGAATTTTTTTGTGTGCTTAAAGGTTGCACAAAAGCTCTTCCAAACTTCCTCCCAAATTTAATCGATGGGCAGAAACAATGCAAAGATTTTTGTTTTTCTTAGGAACTAGAAAAATAAGATACAAAAATATAGTTCAACATTAAAAATAAAAAGTCGGTGAAGTAACTATAGGTGTAAACACATTACTGACCTGTGTTTACTAAATTTGTTCAAATATCACTATGGTTTCAGTTTTCCAATACCAGCAAAGAATTGATTTTGTTCAAACCGTAATTTTGCTTTTTGTGTTCAAACAACTATATTTTTTCTTACCTCGTATGTCGCGATCTAAGTGGAAACGTTCCGAACCCAATTTCTTTTCAAACTCAAAATTATCTATTTGGAAAATATAATCAATTTCCAAACTTGAGCTTATAAACTGGGATTTAATCAATAAATTCATTTTAAGCTGAGATACAAGGATCTAAGCAGTGAGATATTTCATGTACGCTTTCGATATTGACATAAATTCGTTGGCCGATTTTATTTCGACCCTAGGAACAGGTCCAGGTTCTCATACCTTCCAATATCTCTTTGTATAAGATATTGAACCATTGAATATAACAGACACATTGCATATGATTTGTAGTTATCATATTTACATTTGGGTGTATTTCTCCAACACAGGTGGCAAATTGGACACTACAGATTTACCTTGCTATATCACTGAAAATGACAATTGTCCTTGGTTCATTTATGTGTATGTAAGTCACAGTGTAATCAGCGCTGCGATAATCAGTGGATTTGACTTATGCCACATTATTATGTTTGAAAATAACGATATCCAATTACAATCGCAAATTAGGGTAGTCTTCTCAGGTCTGACAAAGACCGTTAGGAACCCAATCGGGTAATCTCCATATTTTCTGTCTGTGCATGCTAATCACGGAGATATGGGCATACACATATTACAAATGCAGAAACTCCAGATGAGAAGGAACACGAACTAAACAACATTCGCGCTTCAACGGGAATTTTATAGGTGTTTAGAAAGTCCTTGAGAAAAAAAAATTTGACGACTCGGCATCTGAATTTCCAACGCGCTCTTCTGAAATGGAAGCTTTAATAGAATGATTGAAGTATCGAATTAATTTATTATACCTAAACTCACTCTCAAGTGTTAAGTTGTAAGTGCATTTGCATTAAAATTGACAATTCAAAGTAACTTTACGTAAGTATGCCAATGACAATGAGGTTCTTGTGCGGAGTATAAATAAACCTCATCAAAAAATAAACTGAAAAGGAATTGTTTTCGAGCCATTAAAGTGCCATAGTTACAACTTACTCAACAACCTCTAATTACAAGTTCAAAACTGAAATGCTGTTGATTATTAATCATAAGTAGCTAGTTGAAATCAAAATTGGTGAATTGAATACATCATTTTGACTTTGATACTAAGCCATTTAAAAAAAACTGTTGTAAGAAAAGCAAAGAAACGGGTTATTCAAGTTAAAAGAAACTTCTCATCATTCATCAGAAAAGTATTAAAAAGCAGCATAAAATAGTTGATGAAGTAGAAGCCTGACGATTTATCACCAACCACCATATATAGAAGGGAGCTATAGAAATAGAATTATATAGAAGTAGCGAAAATCCAAAAAAAAATGGTTTAGGTTTTTGGGGTCATTTACGGGTCTTTCAGGGGTCGTCGAAATGATGGAAATGGGTCAGACCCCGACACATAAGGTAGATTTTAGTTTTTAGATCAGTGAAAGAACAGAAAAAAATATAATTACAAATGATTAAAGCTATTAGCCATTTAAAAATATGTAGTTAGTAAAGTTATATTCTTTGTAAACGTATTACTAAGCTGCTGAGTTTACTTAAATTGTAAAACTATCACTATGGATTCAGTGTTACATAACAAGCAAATATCATTACGTCAACACCAGCAATTAATTGGTATTTTTCAAAACAAAATTTTACCTTCGTGTCCAACGCAATGTGTCCGTCTGACTTGTTATTTCGTTCAGTATCTAAGTGAACACATTTGAAACCCAATTTCTATTCAAACTTAAATGTAATTATATATTACATAAAATAAAGTTCCCAACTTTGAGCATGCGTCTAAGCACTAATTATAATTTTGAAATAAGAAATAACGTTCTGCGGAGGTTGTCCTTACACAGTGGACTCGCTCTAGACATTAATGACATTCTTTAAATGACATTCTCTCTAGATCTAAAGAACATTGTATATAATATAAATAACATTATGGTTATATAATTTCTATTTATTATATATAAATTAGAAAGTAACGTGTGTTTCTCTAACATAAGGTGTAAATTGAAGTGTGCATTTAACTTGCTTATTGAAGATGAAAATCGTCAAAACACTTAGAAATTCCAACAATGCGACAAAACGTTTCACTAAACTCTACTTCAACCCAATTGAAGGCACTGTTTCACGATCGCAAGCAAACTTGTCAAGTGCTTTTATTCGTTAACATAGCTTCATCGGAGTACTGTAACAGTTCCCAACACTTATTTTGGCTCCTCGAATGCAATATTAGAGATCCAAAGTCTGTTTGTTATGGTCGTCACACCTACCATATTTGGGCATCAACTGCTAACCACATTCCAACGAAAACGCACCTCGGCAACTGCACCTATCTCCGGCCTTTGCCATTTTCAGCAGGCATGAGCCTCTTTTCATTTGCAACGCATGAGCTTGCACTTTACGAGAATAACTATGAGGTTGTGGTAAAAGTTCCCTCTCCTTGTGGCTTGTCAATACGATGTAACATAACGTACTCGGCAACGTTGTACTCCTCGACACATTATATAAATCAGCCAGGACAACTTCGATCGGTGATAGATATACTCAGCGGAAGGTTGATGCTACATCGATGTACCATGCGTTGGCAATATGAGGGTACGCGTAGCAATGTATATGATGGCAACACTCAAATTCGTAGGCAGAGACAGTATTATGGCATGACATTAGGATGGCATTTAATGTTAGATTCTTCGTTTTCCGTTAAGCCAAATCCATGGTACGCTCATGTTATGGAACTTGTACTCAACGTTCCGCCTGATACCGAAATGGACGTACATGTCAGTTACATACATTTATTTGCAACAAGTGTTTTTGTACCGTGGAGTACATACAGGGTTAAGGTAAACACGTATCCAATACTACGCTTTACCGGAGAGTTCCTCACGCCTCCGTATAGCAACACATACGCCCTGGATCCGGTATCCTAGAATTTCATAACCTGCGCTGGAAAGGAGACGTATGTGTCGTTTGTCGCGTTTTTGAAACCGTTTAGCATACAGGTTTGGATAGCAAGCTTTGCACTTACGCTTGCATTCATAGCGTTGTTATTTGTTATAGTGAAAAAATTTCAGTTGAGAGACGGGCCAGTATTTTTAGCACTAGAAATAATTTTCGAGCAAGACCTTGTTGTTTCCAGTAGATTTCTCCGCTTACATGTTTCCAGAGTCCTACTTAGCGTTTTCCTAATTTTTTGTATCCTGCTCTTGAATTTGTATCGAGGGGAGGTTACGACAAATTTGACTAGTCCCTTTCCTCACATTTATCTCTCAGGTGTAAACGATAGTATCTGGAAGGAACACAAAATTTATCTGCCTAGTGATAATAGGACAGCACAAAAGTATATTTTATTTCCAGAGGCTAACACCACAGCGAAATGGAGATACCTTTTTGACTTGATTGGGTTCAAAGCAGCACTAATCAAAGCAATGGCGGTCAATCTAGAGGTTCCAGGATTTCGCCCACCATTCTACACACCAAACGAGGGAAACTACAGAGGACTGATCGATAGTATAGTTCCATTGACTGGCAACAACGTAAACGGTAGTAGAAACTTTAGAGATGAGTTGTTGCAGTGTCGTAAGGGAATTTATGTAGATGACGAGCTCTCCCTTAATGCAGAGCTTATACGCCTCACCAAAATGGAACCGCATAAGTCTCTGCAATTGTACTATGGCAAAGACAAATTTTTGAAACATCCAAGCTTCTGGATTATGGGCAGCCTATTGTTTGACCGAACCAATGTGCTCCACAATCGCTTCGAAGCGCTTAGGCAGTCCGGCATATTTACCGTATTAAGTGAAGGAGCTTGTACTGTCATATACAAGAATCGCCAGGCTACATTGAGTCACATTTGGAAACAATCACTAGAGGAGAAGAAACCAAAAGTGTTAACAATGAGCAGCAGCTTGTTACTTGGAGCTTTTATTCTTTATTGTGGATTTAACTCCTGTGGTTTATTTTTAATACTTATAGAAGTAACCCGACAAAATTTGTACTACTAAGCATGCGAACTTTTATTCTATACTAGTAAATAATCCCGTCCCAGAAATGACGGGAGAATGATGAAATGTTTACTCGTCGACACGTGAAAGACGACTGAATAAAAAAGAGCATTTGAGAGTCGCACTTACGCATTCCCCTCCACTCGCTCAAAGCGAAGCAACAAATTGTGTAAATTCACTTGTCATTAGAGCAATTGCATTCCAAGGGTTGTTCCGTTCCGTTCCGTTTCCACCAAGAAACGGAAACGAAACCGACACTGAAAATCTCAAATTTGAGCCACGTTGAGCCACGAAATAGTCCGAAAATAGTGGAACCGGAAACAAAATGGAACGGAACTAGAAACGGAACGAAACGAAACCGGAAACGGGAAATGTTTTCAAAAACCTAATTTAGGCTTAAAAATGACAAAGTGGCAATACAAAGTTGCTACGTTGTGTTGTTGGATGGTGGTCGATTTGGCTAAGATGACTGATGATACTATTTTTAAACGAAAATACAGTGTTTTGTTAAGTTTCAAACAAATAAGCACACAAAAAACACTCATTTCTCTAGAAAATTTACTCAAAATTTAAAAAATGCCCGCTTTTTTGCGCATCTGAATATTATAAAAGTTCCGGTTTCGTTTCCCCAAGGAAACGGTTCCAAAGGAACATGGAACCGAAAACAGAGCTGGAACGGAACGGTTTGGGCCGTTTCCAAAATTATTGGAACTGGCACTGGAACGGAACTGAAAACCGGTTTCGTTTCGTTTCTGGCACTGGAACTTGAACATCCCTAGATGTATGTATGTTAATGGAGAGGGTATTTCTACCCACACCGCTCAGGCCTCAGACGGACCCATTACAGTAACTCCATGAAATACACTGCCAAAGGCCTCCAAAGGCGTGGACGCTTATTGTCATTTGGCAATTTTATCTTGGGGTGGAGAAGGATCGATGGCTTAACCACCGGACAACTAGCCCGGGTGTTAATCACGATCCATTTAATACCAGAAATAAAATGAAAAATCACTTCAGCATTGCCAATTTTTATTTTTATTCACTCGATTTAATTAATAATTAAATTATTCTCGGCTCCGATTTGCCACATACTCAATTCAAATTATAAAGTAAAAGTTTAGTTAAAGAAAAACAGCTTAGCGTTTAGCGTTGTTAATTTTCTTGCTTGTCAGCAAGGTAGGGAGGATTAGCGCCTGGTATCAAACACAAAGACTCCAATTGACATTCCTATGCATATAACAATTACAAATTAACGGAACCAGATCCCATGGTAATATCTACTAGAAAAAAATATCTTCTAGGACTCACAAAGGCGAGCGCCTTATCTGCCGTAACAGCGGCCGCGTCATTTCCAAATGCACCAAGAACGCAAACATTGTACTAAATGAAATTATAACCTTAAAACAGAAGAATCTGTTTTAAATTTTTGTTTTCTTACGTCCTGGATTGTAGGGTTTAGAAGCACAGGCATGGAACAGACCTCATTATAGATATCTGTGGGGTCGCGTTGGCTTGCTTTGAATATACTTTCTTCGCAACCCAGCCAGTTGCTGGGCTACAATAAAAAAAATCACATTATTTTAGTATTATTTATTATCTGTCAGTATCAGTATTAGTACCGGAATTGATTATTTTATTATCTGGGCTGTCTCGTCGGCATAACAATTTAGATAGTTGTAAGCGGCGCAGTCTCGGAGTCGTGCAATGTTGTTTAAAGCACAGAAGTTCTCCAGGATAAGTAGGTCAGCGCCGGTTGATGGGAAAATGAAGTCGGTGGTGGTGTTGTTGTTGATCAAATTCAGTTGATATTGAAGATATTCTTGACCGCTGGGTGGATATTGTTGTTTTTGACTTTGCTGCCTCCCCCCTTCCTTCAACACAGAAAGCAGCCAGACATACTACTACAAGATGTGTTAACGGTACTCTCTGCATAATTAGAATTAGAATGGTTGACAAGCAGTGGGATGAAGGGAAATTATTGGTAGATTATGAAACAACTGTGAAATCCCAGAGTATTTCTAGAAAAAATTTGCCTTTTTTTTAAAGCTTCGAAGCTTTAAAAAATTTCCAAGCTATTCTAAAATTAATTGTGTAACTTTGGTTACAAAATTTGTTATGTGGTTTTTTTTTAGGAAGATTTAGTTTTGCAATTGCATTTTGGTTTTGCATTTGCATTTTGATTTTGCAGTTGTATTTTCAATTTCAATGTATTTCGATTTACTGCAATACTATGCCGAGATTTAACCTTTTCTGTTGCAAACTATGCCACAGTTAGCCAGCGTTAAGTTATCGCCATTTTCAAAATTCCGAAAGGGGGGAGTACGGGAAACTCAAAAAACTCCGTGTTAAATTCCATAAGAATTCTCGTCCATGACACTGGCCAAAACGTTTTATTGAATTTGGCGCCGAGTTTGTGGCCATGGTATGAAAACCAAATTATGCGATAATTGTCATACCATAGTAAGTGTTTGGGCAAAAGTTGAAAATTTTCTGAATTTAACAGGTCGTGCCGCCTACATGTGAGTAGCAGTCTGCTACTCGGCGCCTTTATACTTTACTTTGCATTCAATTGTTGTAGTATAATTTTATTGATATTAGAAGTTTGGTTACCTACATTTTTTATTTTAAAAAGTCGAGCAAGCAAATGCATAAAGTTATATAAGGTTAAGTTTAATTGTTAAGGTTACTTCATGTTAGAACAGTCGTGTATTCTTACACTTTACTTCAATGAAATGATCCAGTACACGACAGGATTGAACAGATCACACAGTTGTAGAGCTTTTTTTACGGAAACTACAGTCTATTTCGGTCACAAAATGCATCGCGGATGGTAAACAATTTCTTATGTTGTTTATACTTAAACTATATGGCAATAGGGGTCAGCTGAATTTCAAAGCATGTATGGAGGAGAATGTTTGGGCAAAAATTTCACCTCGCGGAAAACATAATGACGACTTTCAAAAGGCGTTGTTTTGTCAGGCTGAACACCATATTGGTCGCAGTAGTAACATTATTGTAGAGGATGCAAAAAGAGAAAACATCAAAATTGAAAACCTAACTTTTTTTTAGATTTCAACTACTCCTTGGGACATAAACGTCCGTGGAACAGAAATTTTATTCAAAACAAACGTTAGTATTATCTTATGTTAGTAAGTTCGCTAACTAATTAACAATAATTAAGCCTAATAAGTTTTGATTAACCTAATAAATGTTTATTAACCTAATAAATGTTTATTAACCTAATAAATTTAGAATATTGAATTATTTAACATTATAACATTGATTTTTTGTTCTCAGTTAAACGTCAAATTTGATTTTTGTTTGCTTTTGTTTTTACTAGTACCTTAGCCTTATTTTCGGCAAGGTGAATACAGTAAAATTTAAAAAGGAATGCTACGATAAAGATCCCAGTGCTTGTAGTTATTGCTCCAATTGTTATTATGACAGTGTTTGGCTTGTCATCAGTATGACGAGGTGCTTCTGGCTTGCTTGACCCAAGAATTGAGTCCATCATAACGTTGGCGACAGCGACAGCCCCGCCTGTATACATAGCCTTGACAAACAGCGAGGTGAAAACCCGTTGTACGACATCTTTGCTAACCGCATTTTATAGCGCACTCTCACTTTGGAACAAAGAGAGAATGATAAGATCTGCAATGACGGCACTATTCGGAAAAGAGCATTAGTAATAGTCCTTAGGCATAGTTCTTAAAAATAGTTTTTAGTAATAATTATTTATAAATAAAATAATCAATAGCTAGTAGTAGTAATTCGTCAGTTACCGCATTGTTCTGGAAAGAATTGATATGTTTAGGTTGGAGTTACGGGGTATGAATGAGATGTTTCCTGATCGAAGTCACACAAGTGAAAGTCTTCTAGTAGTATTTTACAATGGATTAATCTGAAACATATCTCATTAGCAACGTATTGGATTTCTCTGAGATTCGATGAGTCGAAATATTTGTAGTAATCGTGGGGAAATTGAAAAAATAAATAACACTGTGCAAGAAGTTTTAAAGTGCAATTCTAGTTTTGAGAGGCAAATGCCATTTGCTACGCACACACAGAGAACCTAATCCTCAAATAAAAAAAACAAACACCAATTTTAGAGAATATATTATTATAGTTGAAAAAGTAGGGTTTAGTATGCTGATTGAAGACGATTTAATTATAAGTGCAACATTAAAAATAAAGGAAAATTAATTTGTGTATATTAGAGCAATTTGTACAGTGGATAATCGTTTCTTCAGTAAATAACCCTACAAGTGCTATTACAACACATCCAAAAAATAGCAAAAATATTCCTAATAGTAAGTTGCTCTCTAACTTCAGTTTTTTAACAGCATATAACATGTTGTTTTCAATTGTAACCACTTGAAGGACCCTTAGTTTTTCATTGTGTGCCTCTGTTCCCACACCGCCTTCCAAGTAATCAAAGATTCCTGAATGTATCACTGCCTGAAACCGTCTATAAATCAGTTCTGTTCGATCGAACAGCATTCTACCCATGGTTCAGAACGGGCTGTACGACAGGTAGTCGTTTTCGCCAAAGTGCAGTTTTTGAGGGACCCATGACTGTTTCAATAAGCGAAGAAACGCTTCTCAAGTTATGTCTCTGGTCGACGTACATGCTATTTTCACATTTGAGCATTTGTGAAGCAAAGAAGTCATTATTTTTGTTGAAGAAAACTGGTTTCAGGCTCTCAGGAAGTAGAGGGTACTTTTTATCCAGTACAATATGGTTTTGCCAAAATTGACTTCCTGTGTGAAAATTCTTCAAAATTTGCATATTTAAGTTTTATTCTTAGCAGATGTCGCCGAAGCTGGATACTTTTCTTTCATTCAAATTCATACCGCGCTAAGTCAGCAAGAGCACAGTTACTTAGTCAGGAATTCAGTTTATTAATTACCTTAGTTAAAGTGTATATATAAATGTAATACATACGGAATATATTAATTATTACTATAAATAATAGACAGTTGGCAATTGTCGTTGTCGTCGTGAGACGCACGGCAAAGACAACACCAACTTTTTCCTGTTGACTTGCACCAACTGCCCCGCGGCCAAAAACTAAAGATAACATAACCGTCGCAGGTTCGAATCCCATCAACTTCAATTTTTTTTTACTTTTTTTTTCAACAATCTTCCAATCTGCCAATCAAAATGGCTGAAGAACATTGTTCTAACGATACAGTAGAGTTTCTAATTGTGATTTCAATTAGTTAATTACAATGAACTATTAATAATTACAATTAATTTTGGAAGTTGAGTTTAGATGCAAATGGGAAATTCTGCGTACGCTGAAGCTAACTTTCACCTTGAAATCGCTCAAAAGTCGTTTCATAATTAGTTAACTATGATTAACAATTAACAATAATTAACTTTTGGAAGTTGTGTTTTACATGTAAATAGGGGTTTTTACGTACGCTGAAGCTTACTATGACCTTGAAATTGCCCAAAAGTCTATTCCTAAATAGTTAATTATGATTAAAACTTAACAATAATTAACTTTTCGAAGTTGAGTTTTACATGTAAATAGGGGTTTTTACGTACGATGAAGCTACCTATGACCTTGAAATTGCTCAAAAGTCTATTCCTATTTAGTTAATTAGGACTAACAATTAACAATAATAAACTTTTGGAAGTTGAGTTTTACATGAAAATAGGGGTTCTTACGTACGCTGAAGCTACCTATGACCTACAATTGGATCAAATCCAAATTCCCTTTAGCTATTTAAATCATTAATTAGTACTCCCGTCTTAGGACGGGCTTCTTTGCTAGTATATATATAAAAGGCTACTTGGTGAGTGAGCCATGGTCAGGCCCCACAACGCTTGCGCCAGAAAAGAGGCAAGCGCAAGAAGAGTGGAAAACTTTAATTATCTCATTAAGCCAAGCTTATTATTACTGAATTATTTAATAATATAATTATATAATGCAGTTGATGGTTACATGAGTCGTGATCAGGGGTCTCCCTAATTTGCTCATCACTGATCAAAAATTAAATAAAAAAAAAAGCAAATTTTAGCATGACATTTTAGCAACTCAAAAGTAATTCTTTATTAGTTAATTGTGATTCAGAATTGAATAATAAAATTGAATTGTGAATTAGTTAGTTTCAATTGTTTCGATTTAATTGTGAGTTTAACCACAACACACTTCGGGCTTAGAAAATTGCAGAGGTCACTTAAGGGCACTCCCGTCCTTGGACGGGTTTTTTACCTAGTATTGTATAAAAAACCCAAGGCCGGCAGTCCGGGGGGTTAGGACACTTATTCTAGCTTGGGTAGGTGCCGGGACCGAGTCCCGGCACCCGCACAGGAAAAGTGCTTAGGCAAATGTCAAATAGCACCTCAAAAAACATCTAATATAAAGTATAATATGTAACTAAACAAATTCAGGGTAAAGTTAAAGTAAGCCTAAACATAAAGAAAATTAACATTTAATACTGATTCGTAAAAATTGATTAGTTAAACCTAACATGTGTAAACAAACACTCACACATACAAATGCCTTTTTTATCACAAAGGTTTGGCGCTTTGTAAAAATTCAGCAAGAAATTTTCCTAAAAAATATGTGCAAACTTTGAGATTCGTTTCTAATTTCTTTTATTTTGAATATGGTAAATACTGCTGGACATCATTTTTAAACGAAGATTAAGACTACAAATGAGGCAATTGTTGAAAGTAAAATTTGTTGCATAATTAACTTTCTATGAAAATAATTGTTTCCTCATATTAGTAAAGTTATCAATCATACTGTAATTTGGAAATATGCTTTGAAACTTTACTATTTACAATTGCTAACTCTAAACTTAAACGCAAACCTAATTTAAGCCTAACACTAGAAGGCATAAAAGTGATTAAAACAAACCCCCCTCCCAATAGGTCAAGGGGAAGGGGTGAAAAGGTTCTATATCTACTGCTGATTTTATTGTCAATATGTTTCACATTAATACATGGTATTACTTTGCATGTACAAATTCGGAGCTGTAGGAATTTTTTTTTTTAGCTGTTCTGGAGATGACAAAAATAGTTTTTCTGAAGCAAGTTTGCGATATTATGTTGTGAGTGTTGTTTTAAAAAAATCTTTTTTTTAGCTAAAATTGTTGGTTGAAATTGTTTTTTTTATTTGTTCTGACAGATCCTTTATAAAATAATTATTATTAAAAAGCGGTATTAAAAAATTAATAAAGAAATATCCAACAACGATGTGCATTTAGAAAAAAGAATCAAAGTAGTGAAAAAATGCAAACCTTCGGTTCCATGTCCGGTAGTACAATAAGTCTTGCGGCAAATTTTTAGCTTACAAATTTTATTGCTAAA
>JAQFYP010002658.1:0-12288 GCA_034694865.1 Bilobella braunerae | reverse complement strand
GAAGGATAGAAATGCTATTGGCCTAATTAAGAGAGAGAAGAAGAGATGTTAACAGGAGCGATTCCCAACTCGAACTCCCTCAAGAGCACAGTAAAAGAAAGGTTTGGTGTGGTAGTGGTGAGTGGAGGCCTTGGAGAAGGTGGCGGTCGTGGTGGGTGGTCTTGAGCCGGTATGCGTAGCGCAGTGATCGACTTCTGCCTTAGCAGTAGGCTCCTCGGTGGTCAAACCCACAACCTCTGTCAGCAGAAAGACCTTTGCATCTGTCCTCAAAACATCCAAGACATCTCACAGGCCGAGACCACCCCACCCCACTCACATGCACAAGCAGAAGCACGTTGACCGGGCTATAAGTAAATGTCAAAAAACAAAAATAAAAAACTTTATGTGTTTTTTGTGTCTGTCCGTCCGTCCGAGTATCACGATTATTTCAGGAACTACTACACATTTTTCTAATCTGTTTGCAGATATGAGTTCATTGGGATCCGTTCAGTTCGAGATTGTTTTTGTTTGACCCTAAGTGACCCATTGGGGGTTGAAGGTCAAGGTCAATAATATCGTACTATGACAACAGACCTTCTTCACTCCGAAAATTGCCCATTGCGCCCAAAATGATTTTTCAAGGTCAAACGCTATTTGAGCATAACACAAAAAGTTAAGTTAGTTCCCATTACCCGCAGGCCCCCTTGAGGGGGCGTGGGTAAAAGGAAAAAAAGGGGGGACCGAGTTACGACCCGCGCAAAGCAAAAGGTAAGGTTGCTCGTGTTACCACGAGACCACGGTGCCTCTTATACCAAGAGAGGCCAAACCAAGACGCGCTATTGCTTTGCTATCCCACACGACCGCCCGCCTTAACTTCTGGCCTCCAGAAGTTAGAATCTCAACCACAACGCTTCACGTTCAGGGCCTGAATTTAACCTAGGGGATGCTAGCTCTAGCCATAGGGGACACAACACAACAACACTAACCTACACCGGCCAGCTGACGCTCAACCATCACGGTCAGAGCTACCTGCTTCTGTAGAGGCGGATCAGGCGCTCCTCCACCATATGAGGGGTTGTGGGAAAAAGGGGAAAAAGGGGGGACCGGGTTACGACCCGCGCAAAGCAAAAGGTAAGGTTGCTCGTGTCACCACGAGACCACGGTGCCTCTTATACCAAGAGAGGCCAAACCAAGACGCTATTGCTTTGCTTTCCCACACCCTTCACCTGGAAATTACCCATCTGAGTCAAAATATTATTCAAGGCTAAATGCAAATTTAGTATGGAACAAATAGTACAGATCGTGCCAATGACCCCAAATGACAAAAATCAAATCAATTCAAATCACAAATCAAACACATGTTATATTTTCTACCACATTAGAAACATTGAATCCAATATTTATTATAATATAATATTTCTTACTGACGCTGCTTCGTTCTTCCGTTTAACCACATTAGCGTTAAGTAGAAGAAACGCAGCGATGGCTACTTTATGTTTTTGTTCTGTACGTTTGTACGAGTATAATTTATATCACAGAAACTATGCAATATTTCTCAAAGCGGTTTTAGAATATCAGATCCTTGAATTCCGAACCAGTTCAAGTTTGTTTTTGTTTGACCCATGGAGACCTCCTTGGGGTTAAAAGTCAAGGTGAAGAATATCGTTTCAGGACAATGTGAAAAAATGATCCCTACAAAAGTCGTCCCTCTTATGCAGGGGAACAACGTTTGTATGGGACAGTTTTCTTCGGTTGCCCCCAAAATGACCTCTTGGCCCTACATTGACCTTTAATAGTCGAACGGTGCTTTTGCATGTAACATAAAGTTATAATGGTCCCAATGACCGCAGAGCCCCCTTTACCCGGAGATGGTCCCTTGAACTCGAAATGGCGGAAAGTTGAAACCTTTTGAAATAGACAAATTTGATGATTCCGATTACATCAGATGCTCCCTGTACACTTAAAATTCTGTTTATCATTCAAATCATATTAATAATTTTCTAATGTTTTGTCTAATATTTCTACTTTCGCTAGTTAGTTTACAGTTTTACCACTGTTACGAACAATGAGCCCCCCGACGATTTTGTCAGTAATCTTATTCAAGCCAAAGCAAAAGGCAGCGGCAAACACAAATATATTTCTGTTTACTTAAAATTTAGTTTGGGTACATAATCTATTTTAGCTATGTTGACAATCTTCTATGAATATTCAAGGTCAGTTCAGTCTATAGTTCAGCTTTGAACTGAATTGAGTCCCACCTTAGTGGCAGATATTTTGTATACATATAAATCAGTGTAATTCCAGAAGTCAACAAGAGAAGTTCAGGGTTACATTCAATTAAGCAATTTCAATTACTCAATTTTTCCAAAAAGTTAATTAAACAAAACAATTAGTTGGATCCAATTGTCAGTCGACTCATCATTTAATTGGAGCATTGATCATTCGTTTACATCTCATCATATCGTTTCATTGATGATCATCAATCGACGCATATGATTAATCACCAACGTTCAGTTCGTCTTATTTTTATGGCCGAACTTTGTTTGTAAGTAACAATCACAAAAAATCCAGATTTCCCATGCTGTTTTTTTAGCTAGGATTGATGAGATAAATCATCTCAATTGAAACAGGAATACGCTTGCGCATGAGATTTGTCTCGTTTCTTCTAGTGTCACTCGAGCAGCAGTGGAAGAAGGGCCTTCAAAGAGAGTTTTTTCCTCTCTTGGTCAATCAAAAATTCACTTTCACTTTATTCAGACATGGGCAACCAATTGTTTTAAACTTAAGTTTTCACGTAAAAAATAAATAGAGAGCAAATAAGTGTTGCGGAGCAGCGCTCCTTTGCTGTTCAAATTTTCAATAAAAGAAAAAGCGCAGAAAACAAAATTATCAATCAATCAATCAAGTTTATTTGATGTAAGGCTAACCCATATCAACGTGTACATGTTAGTTTTCATTCATAGTAGTTAATAGTAGCTTAATGGTAATAGCTTAAGTTTTAGTTGAGGATAAAAATAAGCTAGAGAGTAATAGTTAAAAGTGAAAATCAAGGTATGGGTTGTAGTATTTATAGGTCACAATTTAAGAATGTAATTCGAAATGGAGTTGGAATAGAATGAAATTGGTATTCCATTCTGTGAAGGCTTCGTCCGTGTTCACGAGTTATCCTTTCTGGTACAGCCCCAGTACCCGGTTGAGGAAGATGCGAAGTTTCCTGTAAGTAGAGTTGTCAGCCGGGGATTTGGTCAGTGAGTCAGCCAGGAGTTCCATGGCGGGCATGGAATCGATGTGTGAGGCGTTCTCTTTCTCTTGAGCCAGCAACGCCTTCTATCAATACGTGTTGGAGAGAGATTGGTAAACCGCAAATTTTGCAGTCGACATTTTGGAAGGCTCCTAGGTTTACCCATTTCCCGTTGTTCAGAGGGTCTCTCAGATGCATTCGCTAAACTACAGCTAGGCGGGATTCAGTTGGCTAATGCGGTCATACATCACCTTCTATATGCGGACGACCTAGTCATCGTTGCTGAATCCAGGGAATCGTTACAAAACAAAATTGTGATAGTCTGTAACTTCTTTTACTCAAAACAAAATTAAAGCCCTTCTGTCCTCGGCCTAGGTGTTTTGACTAGGTAAAGATAATTATAGGCAAAAAAAACATAACCTTACTTTTTTAGCATTTCGTATCACAGAACACTAAAACGTTAAAATGCATTACACAAAGAGCTCAAAATGTACAAATACAAAATTTAAAGTAAGAGGTATAAAATTCTCCAGATCACGAGATGACGTCATATGCATTGTTCCATTACAAGGTAAATGTATTGCTAAAATCAGAGGACAGGTTCCGCTACTCGACGAAAATTTCACTTAAGAATTATTTTTATAAACTTATTTGTATTTCCATTTATTTTTTTTAGAGAAAACATACATTGCTTTGCATTTTGAAGGTGACGCAACAACCAATGGAGATATTATCACCTCGTTATTTTGAATATAAATATTCAAAAAATTTAAAATGCTGCCTTCAGAAAAAGTAATTTTATAATACTATTGATATACACGCATCGTATTACATTGAATTTATCTTAATGCTTGACCTAATTATACCAATGAAATTCAAAAGAAACATATTGCAAAATCTGCGTTGGGTTTGAAATTTTTTAGAATAAAGTTGGCAAGGTAGTAATAAAACATTAAGCAGCATTTTTTAGTTTTACCGTATATATCCCAACATAGATCCATATAATCAATACAGTAAATAGTGCATGGATCATGGCGAAGTTTTATAAAAGCTTTATAACGAAATAATTTATATTTCCCTCCTTCTTGGTATTGGTCCTCACTTTTCTAATAACTTTTTTTTAATAAATATTAACTGTAGTGACAACACACCGTTCACCTTAACTTAGAGAGCCTATATATCTATTATTCATATTATGATTTTTCTTGCCAGTCAGAGTTATTGGAAACCTCAAACTTGAACCTTAAACTTGAAATCGTCTTTATACAATGTTAAACGATGTACGACTGTCCCTTCTAATGTGGCCACTTCGAGTAGCATCGTTTGCTAAAACAGTGCCATACTACTTTGACAAAGATCAATTTCGGTGGATGACATTTACGTCAAAAGCGTCGTTACGCCTTTGGAGGCTGTACAAGTTATTTCTGTATTCCAGTGCCATGGCAATGGGATTAAACATAATACGGCTTTGGCCGTCAAGACCTATTGAGGAAAGTGTTGGAAGTATTTCGTGTTATGGCTTTGTCATTCTAGCAGTGGTTTTTGAGCTAGTTATAACAAATCACGGCCCCTATATCCAGTTTTTGGCAAACTTGGAACTAAGGTTTTGGCGATATGTACAAGGTAGAGTTTTGTTACTCTGTTGAAAACAGGGTAATAAAATCGTCAGATGTCTGTCTGTTCCAGAAATTTTCAAAGCGCAAAACTTGAAAATTTTCAAAAAATTTTTTTTCTAGATTTCAAAGAATCTTTATGTTTCTCAACATTTCTCAACGTTTGGAGCAAAAAAATTATTTTTGAACCTAAGGGTCCCCCCTTTGCATTTTTTTCGGAAAAAAATTTCTTCAAGTACAAAACTTGAAAATTTTCAAAATACCAATCCGATTGATTACATATTTTTCTTTCAACAGAGTAGTTTCAGTGCGCCGCAGCGCGCTTTTATTACAATCTAGAATTGCAAATTCGTCTAAATTAACATCTAAATCATCATTAACATCTAAATTAACATCTATATTAACATCTAAATTAACATAAACATAACATCATTAACATTTTTATTCAGTTTAGTGTACTTCTAGCTATTCCAACGACTTCAAAGAAAATTCAAAACAATCAACACAATTTAAGCATAGAAATGCAAGCGAATTGATTTGAAAAGTCAAAATAGTTAAATTAGATAACACAAGGTACTCAGCGCTTGCTTACTAGTCGCTTGCTGCAGTAACATTAGTCCCGCAGTCACTATAAATGAATGTATAAAAGCCATATTAAGCTTGCGCCTTAACAATGTACATGCCATGTGGACTGTCGGTATTCAAGGAAATGATGTCACAATGCATACAGTCAAAATATTAGCAAAATACCTCTGAATATCTAACCGTAGTATCTGATTCAAGAGTTTCAAGAGTAAATCATTTTTTTAAACAATTGTTAATTAATGTCAAAAACTTTGCGTACCCTGTAAAGCGTTCAAGCCTGCTTAGACCCCAGGTTGACACTTGGTGGCCCCTACGGCCTCTACAGGTTCGAGTGGAAAAGAGAGATCCTTCCTCTTCGACCTCTATCGTAGAAGTGAGAGGGACCAAAAGCGAGAGCCAATCTAAGTCCAGTGGGTAGGGGTCGGGGGATTTTTTACCTGCATGATTCTTCTCTAAAAAATGACTCATGGTTTAAAAAGAGTCGTAGAACGCACACACAAGAAATGCATTGAAAAAGTTCTTTCTGAATTCTGTCGGTATATTGCTTTAAAAATATAGTTAATATGTTCGTATTGTAATGTCAATTTTTATGAAATGTGTTTTGTTTACAGTGAATTTTGTTGACCCAAGTTCTGGATGGCTCGATCCATTTTGCGATGTGTGCATATTGGTCGTGGCGCCTGCAATTATAACAATAGAACTACTAGCCATCGTATACACTATTTACAAGCCGACTTTACCGCTGTTGTTGACATCATTGTGTCACCTGAAGAGTACAACATGCGGATTTGTTTTGTTCACTCCGACTATAACCGTTGTCATAGGAATTACAACAATGGGATGCATAACAATGCCACACTGGATTTTGTTCGCGTTTAACTCAATTTTTTTGACTTCTGAACTTAGGTAATAATTTCATTTTATTTTTCTAGAATTCAGTGGCTACAATTACTGAATTGAATAAAATTTGATACAATTTATTGACAAAAATATTAAACGGACTTGAAGTTTTATATCTGGAAATGTTTTTCATAGATCAACCTCAAGCCAGCATACATTGAGTCGACTGCGAAAGCCACAAAACATGTTTAAAACATACCGATGTCTGCAAATATTAATGGCAAATGTGAACAACTTCTTGCGTCATGTATTTTTTGTAGTATTTGAGAGTATTGCAATTATCATTGTAACTATCAATACTCTACTGATTCTATACTATAAAATAATATCATACATTGGCATTCTGCTCCTGTCTCTACTTTCGTTATGTGGTACGATATGCCTCTTTCTGACCTACTTGAAACTGGGTCAACTTCACGATACTTCAGAAAAGTGTATTGGAGCTTGGAGAAAGACTAAAAAATGCTCTATTTTCGAGTATGAAAAAGCTTACGTAAAGTCATGTAGCGCAAATCGGTTCTACATGAGTAATTTTTCGTATGCACAGAAGATCCAAGCAATTCGCTTCCTCGGCAAAATCATTTTTCGTACTTCTAAAGCCGTACTCGGAAGAGAACACATTAGTGATGACTATTTTTGTAGTGATTCAGTCTGTGCCAAATTAATATAATTTATCCTTAATTATACTGTTATTTACTGCGGTTTCTTAAATGTAGGCACAACAGAAAAATTATTGCTAATTTTGAAAAAAAAAATACTTAAATCTAAAACTTTGTTCTATATTTTCATGGGCACCATATCCTTAAATTAGTGCATAGTTAAGCTTGTTGGCCCAACCGACATGATAGGGTAGTTGGTATGTCGTATTTTTGTGTATTCGCGAAATCAGCCACTATTATAACATTAGCAAAGGAGCCCGTCCTAAGACGGGAATATACTTCCGTTACCACTTCTCAGTGCATTCTGGACGCACATATCACGGTTTAATTGAAAACAACATTAATCAAATTAGAAATCGTTTTTAGGTCTTGTATTAGTCATGTTTAGCTCATAAAGCACTAAATATACAAAAACATAATTTCCAATGTTCAATTGTTGCTAATTATTAATTACAATAAACTAATCAGGAATTAATTTTGAGCCATTTAAAGGTCATAGGGAGCTTCAGCGTACATAAGATCCCCCATTTACATGTCAAACTCAATTTCCAAATGGTAATTGTTGCTAATTATTAATTACAATTAACTAATCAGGAATTAATTTTGGTCTATTTAAAGGTCATAGCTAGCTTCAGCGTCCGTAGCAAAACCCAGTGCCATGGAAAACTAAATTGCAAAAAGTTAATTATTGTTAATTGTTTAATCATAATTAACTAAGTGAAATCACAACTGGGGAACCGAATAAATCATTTTAGCGATGGTCTTAAGTCATTTAAAAAACTCTAGTGTAAAAAAAGTGAAAAAGAAACGCCATACGCCATGATTCGAACCCACGTCGGGGTTCGAGTTAGGTAAGCAACGCATCTCACCACTCGGCCAAACCTCACTTGTTGAAAAACAGCCTTAAAATAGTCGATGAAGTAGAAGTTGACGACCCGCCAACGACCAACTCTGTTTTCTTATTAGTAGTAGATCTGCGACAACTTATTATACGCGTAAATAAACTGACCAAGGCCCGATTCCAGGGGATCATGACCCATGTCCTTGCACGGGTAGTTGCCGGACCGACTCCTAGCATAATAAAAATAATTGGTGGTATTGTAGTGGTGAGTGGAAGCATGAAAAGTTGCGGTCGCAGATGGTAGGCTTGTGCCGGCATGCAAAAGACATTGTTCGGCCACTGCCCATTCAGAAGCTCTTCGGTGGCCAACCCCACGTTCAATGTCCAGCAAAAAACCTTTCGCGTCGCTCCTCAGTCAACTCACAGGCTGAGACAACCCTCCCCCACTCGCTAGCACAAGCAATCAATTGACCAGGCCATAGGTTATGACCACAAATAAACAAAGTTTAGAAAAATTGAAACTTTTGTAATGTGGGTTGTATTTTACTGATCTGCTACTTAGCCTCAAATAACACATTTTGTACAGCATTGTCATTGCCCATTAGTTAGTGTTACCGCACTGTCCAATTTCTGTAAGGAGCTAGTTTTCCGGTGGTTAAGCACTAGATGTATTATTCAAATAATAATTGTAGATGTTGCGGTTGTGGAGTTGTGAGCTTGAGCCGGTATGCGAAGCGCAGTGATCGGCCTCTGCCTAAGCAGAAGGCTCATCGGTGGTCACCCCCACCGCCTCGGTGTAGCAGAAAGCCTATTGACTCACTCCTCAAAACAGCCTAATCAACTCACAGGCCGAAACCGCCCTCCCCATTCACTAGTATAAGCACAGTTGACCAGGCCAATAAGGCGAATGTCAAACAGCAATAAAAACAACTGACCTGAATCACCCCAATCAAAAATTGCCAAATGAAGATAAGCGTCCACACACCAGATCTAGCAGAAGAAATGAATGCATTTTATAACGGAGTATTCTCTGTACTGCTAGCTTATCTGTAAAATCTTGTGGCCCGTTTGTGGCCTGAACGGTTTTAGTAAAAATACACCCTCCATTAACACTGTTGGGAAACTTTATCAGGTAATTTTCATATCCTCTGTCTGTGTATGCCTAGTTTACGGAGATACGGGCATACACAAGGTGAGAGGCAAGGTAATTCTTTTAAGGGGAAAACCAACAGAAAAAACTCTTTTTTGTGGCTGATCGGGGGATTTGAACCCCCGTTCTAATGCTGGCCGGTGGAGAAGGACTGAAGGTCTAACCACTCGGCCAACCCACCTCCTACTACGTCGGATTATTAGGATTTACAACATAGCATAAGTTTAATTCTACCTTACCCCCTTCTATATTGCCCAATTACTAACAAGGACACCGCGCGTCGCGATTCCTTCTGATTGACCTTAAACTTAGTAAACACGTTAAGCCAATCATAAAACTTATCCCCAATTTTTGTTTTTACTCCATGGCCATAAATTTTGAAATTTTTTTGAAAAAACGATTTCGAGATGCCTTGTTTCGGAAATCTATACGGGATTTAACACGTAATGTTTGAGATTATGCGTGATTATACTCTCGAAAATCTTAAAAAGAGAATTGTGTACATGGAAATTTGGATGTTTATATGCATATATATATGACCACGCACTTGTACTATTTTATTAAAATATAATGAAACTTCAAAATTCACTTTTTGAGATTTTAGACAGGGGGGACCACGTAAAATTTCAAATATTACATGTTAAATTCTATAAGGATTTACGGAACCATATCAAAATCGTTTTTTCGACAAAATTTCAAAATTTATGGCCATGGAAAAAAAATAAAAATTGTGGGACAGTTTTATGACTGGCTTAACACGTTTACCAAGTTTCAGCTTAATCTGAAGGAATCACGACGCGCGGTGTGCTTGTAAGTGGAAATGTCAAATAACGCTTTTTAACCTTTTCTTTTTTTATAAACTTAATTATTACAATATTTTTTTATAAGTTCAATTATTATTACAATATTTTTATTCTAAATAATTGTCATATAGTACAAAATAGTCATTATTTTTTACATAGTTCAGAACTCATTTGCAAATTGTGGGTAGACTTATGTGAGCAATGTTGGATTCACCTCTCCTCCAAACTTATGTAAATTTAAAGCGAACGAGAATTTGTAGAGTCACTATAGTTGTGTACATAATGGTGACGAGCAGTTACATGACTACGGCTATGGCCTTCAGGTACCGACATTGAAATGTAAAAGTTTACTATGGCAATTTCGAGCAAATCAATGCTATTATTTTCAAGTGGTAAAATTTTGAATTCTATTGAATTCTACTAATTGAATTCTAGCTTGTTGAAATTAAGTTAAAAAGTAAAATTTTAGTATAGTGGTTAGTGGACAATTGAAAGTCAATTACACCAACGAATTTCATTATTCTAGGTAAACTGTATGTTTAGTAAGTAAAGTACTTAATTTTAAACCAACAGTCTTTTTTTTTGGAATTGCAATACAAAATTTAGCTAAAAAATATTTCTTTGTGTTTACATTGTTATTGAATTTGATATTTTCACAAGCAGCGTCTAAATAACACGCATACATAACTCGTTAAGACTAGGTAACACTAATTGTTTAACCTAAAACCATATACATTACTTATGTTTATGAAGTTGCCGAGTTGGTCTAGTGGTTAGAGAGTCTGTCTCTTTCCACTAGCCAGCTTAAAAGCGGGGGTTCAAATCCTCCGATCAGCCACATAAACGTCTTCACTGCTGGCTTTTCACTTAAGGAATTACCTTGGTCATAACCTTGTGTATGTCCGTATTTCCGTGAACTAGGCATACAGAGACAGAGGATATGGAAATGACCTGATAAGTTTAACAATGGTCTTGTGAGAACTCAAAAGACTAACCGTCATTTGCATAGAGTCACCTGCGGTTATCAGGCGAAAGCTACGGCCGTACCTGATTTTTGGTTGATGTCCTCCCCTTGTTTTCGTTTAACTTATTTGCATAAAAGTTATAATCAGGATTGAACTTGATACAAATTTCTGCCAACAATCTTCAAATTATGTTTTAACACAACATAAACTCGACGTTCGCAAATATAGCTTCGATGATTTTACCTACTTATGGGGAAATTGTCCCCTGTTTTGGTAATACTGTCAGGTTCGATTCTCACTGCAAATTTGCCTATCGCTTTCAACATTGAAATCAGTACTAACAACGAGATGCTCAGGGGTGCGCAAGGGTTAAAAATTTGAAATTCGGCCATTTTAACGCTGAAAATTAAAAAGAATTTTTAAGCATAGTGGGAATTTTAAATGTCCAAAATTAAAAAAAAACACATTTTTTGAAACAAAATTTTTGAAATTTTTATGGGATTTTGCACGACACTTTGACATACCAATTTTACCGAAATTTTTATATTAGAGGCCCGACACGTATTTAATGACATACGATTTTTACCGTAAATCTCATATTAGAGGCCCGGAGCCTTACTTATGAAAAGATCTTTTCTTTTCGCGGGTCTTAAGTTTAAAAGTTACGGGTTTGGTACTTATGAAAGGGGTGGTAATGAAGGTGGTAAGGAGGTGGTAGTAGAGATCACCTCCTCTCCTTTCTCCCATTAGTTTATATAAAGCTTTCTCTACCACCTCTCAAAATCCTTACTTATGATAGGCTCCACCCCCTCCTAGTATCTTAACTTTGCTGGTAACTTTAAGGGAATTGAAAGCACCCTTAAAGTTACCAGAATCAGCGTTTTGACATTTAAAACTAATTAATTGTGAAAAATGGCAACTAATTAGGCAAAGTTGAACATTTCATTAATTGGACATTGATTATTTCAACAAATAAAATGTTTCAATTAATTCAATTTGTTTTGGGTTCTTAAGAATTGAACCCTATTAATACTGCTGCCTTGATGTATGCGTATGTATTAGTTTAAGTGTTTACTAACTTTTATTACGCAGTAATTAATTGTAGATATACGTATTACAAATGACCTAATATTAACCTCAAAATTACAAATTAAATTGCAACCGCTAAATTGTGTTTTTAATGAATTCTAATTTTGAATTGTAGTTTACTTCATTTCAAATCAATATGTAAAAGGATTGGGTTCAATATTGAACCCTTGTCACTCCTCCTCGCAAATCAATTAAAGTTCTGTCTGAAACTTCCTCTCAGGGCTCCTGTTGGCACATTCTGAAATAATTAGTAATGAATAGATACCATCTGATTCGCAATGTGACCCTTTTTGACAAAATTGTTTGAAAACTAACCTTTATTGAAGTGTCAATGTGCTTCTGCTTCAAATTCATTTCAGCTGCACCAAATCGTTGTGGCGGAGGTTATGTCATCCATAATTGACCTCATAGAAGCTCCCAAGACGGTGTCACGTCATCCTAACTTGATTAATGGGTTCCGTAC
>JAQFYP010002657.1:0-12292 GCA_034694865.1 Bilobella braunerae | reverse complement strand
TAGGACCCTTTGGGCTATCAAACTGCATAGGTCCCGTCGTGAAACACAGGGGACATCAAAAATAATTTCCTTGTTAGTCAGAAGCCATCATCTTATAAAACAAGGACTACTTTAGTCATGCAATTAGAGACCGTTCTCCTTATCCTATATGCAGATGAGCTTGTTATATTAAAAGCCTCAAAAGAAACGCTTAAGGTCAAAATAGTCTTGGCAAGACAAAAAATCAGATACAAGAAAAACACTAACGATGCAATTCTCAACATCATGTCGAATTCCAAAAAAAAAAACGTTGGGGTCTCTTGCACCTGGAATTTTAGCAGCACGCTGAAAGTGCAGTCACTACAAGGGTCACGCTGCCTCGGAGTCTTAAAAAGGTACAACAACGCTACCTCTAGAGCTAACTCGGAGCTCCCGCACGCCGATATACTTTGTACGGCTTGAATGTCTGAAACCGATACTCCAATCAATTTCGAGATTGTCAACTTTTGCTACGCTCAATTGTGGCTCAACTCACTCAAAATTGTTACTCGAGATCGAATCTCGGCACCCGCACAAAAAAGTGAGTGGTGTGGTAGTGGTGAGTGGAAGCCTCGACAGTTACGGTCGTGGAGGGTGGGTTTGAGCCGGTATGCGAAAAACAGGGTTCAGCCTCTGCCCAAGCAGAGTCTCCTTGGTGGTCAAACCCACGTTCTCTGTTCAGCAGAAAGCGTTCAGCCTCAACCCTAAAGGGAAGGGCTTTCTGCTGGACGTTGAACGGGCTAGGGCCCTACCACTACTCCGCCTTTGGCCGTCTTACGCATACATGACCCCAGTCCACCCTCTGCAACTGCAACCCCAGATCACACACGCACCCCTACTGCCCCACCTGACCTCCAATACCCCATTTGGGCAAGGAAAGTGGGAAAACCATTCGGAAAAAACCACTTCCATATTGGCGACACCGGGACTCGAACCCGTGCCCGTCCATTGCCTAGAGCTCAAGGCTCTAACCACTTGGCCTACAAGAGTTGGACTTTAGCCTCAACCCTTTGGAACTTCCAAGTCAACTCACAGGCCGAGACCACCCTCCCACACTCACTCGCACAAGAAATCATATGTTGAACATATGTTGACCAAATGTCAAATAGCAAAAAAACAGCTGCTATTATTTGAAGCTACTCATTTATGATGTAGGACGTTGGGACTTGAATTTATGTATGTATTTTGAGAAAGGGGTGTCACTATCCACACCGCTCAGGCTCTCAATCGTGCCTATTGCAGTAACTACAGAAGATACACTAAAAATATCCTCAATACCGTGTCCGCGCCGTTATTGGAGTCGAGTATTGGATAACCACTTTGGACTTGAATTTTTACAAACTGGTTCTTCAGGACAAGATATAATTTCGATCCAAATTAAGATACAAGCTGGTATTTACAGAACTGCATTGCGCTGTTGCCTCCAGCTCTGTATCCTATTACTACTTTATTTTGAAAGGCTCCTATTAGGTTAAACTCTAAATGCAAAAAAAACACCGTCTACTATACTTCATACCAGTTCTGCGAATCTCAACTTTCATTACATCATGTTCTGGCTGAATGTCAAGTAAAAAAGTCGGAAAGAAAACTCAAAAATTAAAACGGAAAATTTCAATGGAGCGATGCAAGCCTCACCGTACGAAGCCTATTGTTGGGTAGGGAAAAGCCAAAAAAACCGGGCTACGATCCTCGCAAAGCAAAAGGTAAGGTTGCTCGTGTTACCACGAGACCAAGGTGCCTCTTATGCCAAGAGAGGCCAAACCAAGACGCTTTTGCTTTGCTACCCCACACGATATACTTGCTGAATTCTGATCGACATAATGTACTCAAATTTAGTCGACCTTGACACGGATATGAGTACTATGTATTTGCGTCTCACGCTATGTCTAAACAAATGACTTGATAAGCTACACCAGGTAAGTCAAACAAATGCAAAATACATACATAGAGCGGAGGCAGTGCATGGGCTAAACGGAAAACGCTTTGCAAGGTTTTTTACCGCCGACCGCCTGATTCGAACCGGTAGTCTTAGGCTAGCTAGATGAGAGACGCTGTAGCCACCATGCTATTAGCCGACCCGTGTAATGAATCACAAACTTTCTGTAATGAAAAGTTTCTTTGGTTGCTTTAAAAATTATTTCATTTTTAAGCACAAATATACGCAAACTCTGGAAACCATGTTGTAGTTGCTGTATATTTACCAATTCATTGATGAAATTCAAAATAAAGGTTATAACTTTTAAACATTGTACATAATATATTTGTAAATAGGTAATATAATTGTATTGTAAATATAATTGTGGGTTACCTGAGTGAGTGGGTTGGTTAGTATATCCTGTATAACGTCACGTTTTGTTGAAATCCAATGGAGCGCAACGTCTTCCAAGCTCTTGTTTTGAAGGTTATATGTTTGATCATCTGGGTTTGAATTAATTTCCTCAACAAGTTTATGTAGTGAAAAAGGAAATTCCTTGGAGTATGTTCCCGTCTTCTCTGAATAACTTCTCAGCATTCGTATCCCTTCAACAATTGCCTGAAACCCCCATTTACAATTCAAGAAAAATCTAACTTTTTCTAGATCAGAGATATATTTTCGATTGAAAATTACAGAATCAATCTAACAAAAATGGTTGCTCCTGAAATTTTTGTTCTACTATGAGCGGTTTTAGTCTTAAACAGAATCTTCTTTTTTAAGGTCTTTTGAAAATTGTTTCATTTTTTTTTTGTAAAGTTTAGTTCAAAATCAATTATTGATTTTAAGTTTTAGGGAAATTGTAACTAGGCTTTCTTAAAATACCCATATGTAGGTCAGGCTGGGCATTTACAACATATGGTAAAACCGTAAAAAATCATATAATAATACGTAAGGACTCCTATCGTAGGCCTCAAACAAGTGGACCTGTGAGGGGCAAATTTTATAGGCCAACTTAGCCCTTTCTCCCCCCTTCCAAAAACTTGACGTTGAGGAGCAAACTCGTTTTGTTACGCGAGCATTTACTCCTTATATTTTCAAAAAGAAATTTTTTACTAAGAACAAGACCTTAATCAGCCGTTTCTAAAAAAGCGTTGTCATTTTAAAGGATTGCCATTGCACTAAACTGTTGCAAACATAAACAGCATCAACGGTTGTTGTCATGTGAGACTACTGTTACTGTAAATCTTATTCCTGATATTTATTTTTCAAATTAAAATTAGTTTAGAATATACTTATAATTTTTCCATGACAAGAAAGGGACTTGTAAGGGTGTCTGTCTGAAATAAAGATGGAAGTGTGCGTAAAGTGAAAGTAGTATTTTTTGTGCTCGTGACTACTGTTTTTTTCTAACAAATTCTTATTGTAAGTGAATACTAGCAAAATTTGGTTGTTCTATGACAGTGGTGTACCCTTAATAGGTCCGTTTAAGTTTAGGAATACCCAATTCTATCCCAGGACGCGCTACTTTGGCGAGTATTTCATGCGAATGGTTTCAAAATATCAGAACCCCAAACTCGATTATAAGCTCAAATATCAGCAGCTAAACTTAATAGTAATCTAAAAGGAGTACACTACAGCATATGTAACAATTTGCAGCTTAGGCCGCAAAAGCTGTTCATTGTGAGGAGTTCCCTTGATGGAAACCGAAAGTTTCCTTCAATCATATAGTCTAACCCGGCACATGTATCTTTTAGTCTTACCATAATACTCAGCTTAATATTTTTCTGACCGTCCGCAACCTTTCCCATGAACCTCCATTGATTCTCTAATAAATTATGAGGTATTTCTTAAGCAAGTGCATGAATAAAATCAAGAAAAAAAAATAGTTGGAGTCAACATACCGTTTGCTATCACAACAACAAAGCTTAGTGAAGACTTCTTTACGACTCCATCTACAGCAACCGCTTTTATTTCACCTTTTTCGTACTACATTACAGATATGACGAGTGGTGCATTAATTAATTACCGTTATGCGGCTTGAAAAAGCACTTACCAAATTTGGAACGAGCTTTTGAATTTCTTTTTTGAAAATCATTTTATAATCGGTAATTAGGTTAGCAGATGCCACAAATAAGATTGTTGCCGTTGGCTGTTCAATTCTTTCCGAAACTGTAATGGTGTTGGTAATCGGTCTTAACGCCTTAGCAAGATATCTTACCTAAAACGTACAAAATTGTAAACATTAAAATCCAAGTATTTCATCCTAATTTCTCTCGAACTTCAAATTGTGCTTTCAGTTACTATCCAAAGCAGGTTGTTTTACCTAAGACAGAATGTCTTCAAAATAATGCGCATAATGCCTAATAAAAAATTCTCCACAATGAAATTGTTAAAATCGAATACGTGCAGCAGAATGCCTAACATCAATAAAAAGCAAATTGCTTTTGCTTCGCTTCCGCTACTTAAAAAAATTAAGTTAAATAAATTTTTGACAAATAAATTATATACAATGTAGTAATGCGGCCATTAGTTTATTAAAAAATTATATAAATATTTCTAATTTCAGTGTCAAATTTTATTACTCCAATAGAAATAGAAATGTTACAATAGAATTTTAAAGATTCCAAAGCAGAAACTCAACTGATAATACGTAATTAGCAATTGTTTACAGAAGGCGCTGAACTGACTTATACTGTAAAAAGTTTAACAATGTTTGTTTTGGTTGATTTTACTACACTATTCTAATCAAATTTTGATTTTCATGAAAGTTTTTGGCAATATATTTATGGAGTTGTTTCAGAAAAAAGAATTTTTTTTGACGGATTGAGGCATTAGTTTGTGGCTGTAGTTGCATAGAATTTGGTTAACTTATATTAGGTAAATGATTATTTTACATTTAGGATTATTTGACATATAAATGTTAGGATAGAATCACTAGTATACATTAGTAGAACAATAGTCTTTAGAATTAGTTCAAGGCTACTAATCGGATACTTTCCATATCTTCTGATTGTGCATCCTAGTCACGAATTTATGGGCAAATACAGGGTCAGAGGCTAAGCGATTTCTTAAGAAGAATTCCAATAGCAAGATTTTTTTTGGACTAATCAGGCATTTGAACCAAGGTTACCTAGTCGAGAGAGACGCTCTAACCCCTAGACATCTCATGGACGATTTAGCTAAACTAAACTTTAACTAAATAATAGTAATTTTTTGTATTTCACTATACTCTAACCATTTGCACTAAATTTGCTTTCTTACCAACCAATCTTTTGCACAGGTAACTTTGTCGCCGAAGATGAAAAAAACATCAAATTAAGTTTAGTGTTTTACCCATATTGCCACTTTTTTACGAAACGACTAATTTTTCTTTCAGCTCTTGGACATGACAATTATGAAAAAATTACAGCTTAAAAATTCATTCATACACATCCAAGATTACCAAGTGTGAGAATTTCTAATTTCAGTTTTATTTAGTACAAAAAGTTAAACGGCACATGTTTTAACGATTGCTTTTATTTCTGCTTAGTCTCACAACAAACAAATTGAAAGCTACTATTTTGGCCCCATTGAGGAAACAATTGGAATCGCTTAAAGCCTAGTGGATAAAATTATACACATCGCTTAATATGCCACAATTGCAAGTCTTATGGTACCCACTTAAACTGTCCTGTTATTCATTTAGTACCAAACAGTGCGTATCGACCACTTCTGTTAAACTTCAGTCAGCTAAAGTAGTACCGATTGTGAATTCAACAATGCAACAATGACATACATTGTGATTTGAATAATGGAATTTGTAAACTAATCATATTTCAGTTCTTCTGGAAATTACAAAAAACAGAGTTTAAGAAGATGCTTACATATGGTCCAGCATTATAATCAGATGACAACCAATGTTGGTCTTGCACGTCCTCACTTCCCCAGTTTATCAACACTTCACTTAGCAACTCCGAAAGGAGCCCCGTATGCAAATTTATATCGGCCACGATGACTTTGTACAATAAAATGTGCAACAATACTCGAAAAACACACTTGTGCCACATATTTGACGCTGAGAGCTTGACTGGAACTAAATGTGAACAGAACCGTTGTGAAAGTGAAGATAAAATCGCAAAGTGCCGTTGCATTAGAATTGACATTGTGATGTCGGAGCGGGTGGCGGAGAAGGGAAATGCCGTGTTTTAAAAATGGAGAATTCGGTTCTCCCCCAAATCGACATATGAAGAAATCAACGATTTTCAAAACTATTAAGTTGAACTTTCCCTAACGCTAACACGTACACAATTTACAAAACTGTAGTAGGTATTTACAAAATTCATATTATAGAATAAACACTTGAAATTTAATAATCAATAGCATGCGTTTGGGCGACAATCCAATGTTGAGTGGTTATCTCTCCAAGGATTTGCATGAAAATTTTTTTTGGCTTTTTTCAACTAGTTTTCTTTATTTTTTGTTATTATTTTTTAAGCATCTTTTAATTTTGAAATAGTTTTTACGCCGTGCAGACTAATGAACAGATCACACAATTATACATTGTGTGTCACATTCTTTGACACATAGACAATGAAGAAATAGGAAAGCAATTTACTGCCTGTTTTTTTGTTGCATTATTGTAATACTTTGCTTCTACCAGTGTCAAAATGATCCACCAAGCAAAGTTTCTTTTTCAGGCGGATCAACATACATGGTGCGCTTTTGGGTTTATAGGTTCAAAGCACGGGGAGGGGGAATAACACAAGAATAGTAAAAAAAACCTTTGTTTAAAGGGGTCGACTTTTCCTCCTGGCAATTTGGAGCATTTAAGCGTCTATGTTGTTATAAAGCCTTCACTTTAAAGTACAATTTGAAACTTAAAGTCCAATTTAAAACTTAAAGTCCATTTTAAAGTTTAAAGTACAATTTAAAGTTTAAAGTACACTTTGAAGTTTAAAGCACACGCATTTAAATAACAAGAATGAGGAACTAACAAAGTAGTATAAATTAATTAATCAGCATACAGGTACAAGATATTCAATTTGGTAAAAAAATTACTGCAACTCATATCAGCAATTATTGTTTTACTAATGTAATCGGTTTATCATACCCAACATTCTGCTTTAGAAAAAAAATAATTAAGTTTAAATTTTATTGCAAATCTAGTAGCAAAAACAGAAAAAAACGCTGGTTAAATTAGCTTCTTGAAGCTGTTCTAATTGAAGCTTTGTTTTCTAATAGCAAAAATTAAGACTGCAAAACTAAGCGTAATTTAATAAACGCATTTTATTGTGTTTCCAATTTCACCATTTAATGTACACGGAACAAAAATTCAGAGCAATACACACAAAATTAATTAATTTTTTTTAAATAATTAAATTCACCCAATTACTTAACTAGTTCCTTATAAATATCTAATTAACTAACCAGCAACATGCCTTTTGTAACTGTAAATTGTTCGGTATTTTGTTACATAGATTGCTTTTGATCCGAGAAGGTTACATATGTTGTGTCCACAAATTAAGATTTAGGTTACAACAGGTTCACTTCTAGTGTAAAATGCAAACCTTTATTTTTTTTCTTCTTTTCAATAAAACTATTTTTTTTAAATAAGCTTGACTCTTACAATTCAAACCATTTTAAAATTTAGGGAGAATAAATTACTATACACTTTGATAATGCAGTGTCAATAATTGATTTAACATGAAATACTGGCAGTATGTTTCGTGAGTGCCACATATTTAATTTAATAACATACAAATTTTTGGTCAATCTTGACAACAGGCAACACAGAGCCAAAATTTTGTCACACATGCCTCACATCTCAGATTTGAGAAATTATTGAATCCACAATTTTTAAGAGTCCTGAAGAACTTTGAGTATGCAATCAGCTACATTCTAATATCAACAAGCCTGTTCAAAAATGCAAAATTAAGGTACGTAAACAAATTGATGCTTTATTTTTTTAAATGTCTGCCTACTTACGTTTTTGTTTGGAAAACAGTGAAATTGAGGGAGTTTGCATATCTTTTCTGATAATCGAATTTAAGTGATTTTAGGTCTCCGGTGCTAAAAACACAATAAAGTAAATGACGTCCATACTTGATCTCAAAGTTGTTAAAACTTTGTGAGTAACTGATTCAAATGAGAAGCAAAGTATCGACGATGCGGGCGTCAAGAGTCAGCATCAAAGCGTAACATCTTGCGATTCACATACTTACTTGAAATTTGGTAATCTAATTAACCAGAGTGCATTTTATGATGTTAAAGAAAAAAAGCCGGGATTTCGGCTTCCTGATTTGAACAAGCATTGTCACAGGGCTCCTCATGCCACAAATTATGAGGTTGCAAGTCTACAAAATAAACATTTTATTATTATACTTCGAAGTACTGCATTATGTTCGTATTGTATTTCTTTCTCAGTGCTCCTTACCTAATGCATTCCATGTTATTACCCTCCCTCCAACGGTTTGACTGCTTAAAGACATTTACTTTTACTTTATTTTTTTACTATTAACTATAATTTTTATTTTACTTTTAAGATGGAACTTATTTTTTTCAAATATGATCTGATAATGAAATATTTATTGCTGATTAACGAAGTCGTTTACAAAAAAAAATTACCACCTGAACAAACATGCTGCAAAGGGGCTGCTGATAAGGGGATTGCTATTGGGACCAATTAGGAAAATAGCTAAGATTCATAAACAGCAATTACTACAGCTATCTAGTAATTCTGTATGTGATAAGGCCGTTTTACTGTTTCATTAAATGAAACAACTATTTAGAAAAAAAGCACAGAAACACAATATCATTTCAAAATTCCAGCATAAACTGATATGTTTTTTTTACTATTATGTACGGAAAGGTGGTTTTGATGTTAACTTTAAAATTTAAAGTTGAACTTAGAGAAGACTACTCTGTAAGAATGAATAAAGTAAAAAATAATATCAATATACTAATTAATTAGTACTAAATAATTATTAATTAGCTTTTACTCGACATATTGCCAATTTAATATGTAAAACAATATTGTTTATGAGCTTAAAGTTTCAAAAATTTCCCCTAGTATGACGTTTGTTACCTAACAACCTCAAGTCAACATATTATAGAGACACAAAATTTCCTAACCAAAACTCCATACATTTTCTTCGAGAGTCGTGCAGAAACTCCTACGGGTCCTTCAAGGCACTTTTCAAGCAAGAAATATTCAAAAGTTGTTATAAAGTTAGTATTTTTTTTTTTCCAAAATAAGTGTTACGGAAAAAGTTAGGCAGTGTGTTGCACCGTAGAATGGTTACGACACAATTATGGTTTAAAACAAACGTATCATATGAGAGATTTGTATGCTGTAATTTCCCCAGGGGTCGGCTGTAAGCGCCCTTCTTACACCCTCTCCCACCATACCTCCACCCAGGGAAATTTTTCCCTGCTCCACCAAATGAGATCAAAAGATGACGATCATCAGCGCTATCTATCGTCAATTCTTGGAAGCAAATAATTAAAAAAGATGCAATATTATTTATTAACAGAAAAACTCTTTGAAATCATATTAGGTATCCTTTTGCAATCATTTGAATGCATTTTTCACTAAACTATATTACATATGTTCACATTGATCAACTGTTCGCCATGTATCTAAGCACCTTGAGTTATTGCAAATAAGCTTGCGGAGTTTCCAAGGATGATCAGGTCACGTTTAGCAGTTATCAACATATTGTTACAGATTTCACGCTAGAACAATTACGATGCGGTCATTTACTAGTTCATGACTCTAATAATTACCCTCTAGCTATTCTTTCTAATACAGTAGAAGGGGGATGTTGGGCAATGAAGAAATTCAAAGCTTTTAATGGAGCAGATGACCACGCAACTCAAATAATCAATTGTTGTATAATAGTAATTTTGCTCTTTCTACGTGTTACATTTTGGTTGTTTAGTTGGCGTGGAATTATGAAAATTATGGTAACTTGGAAACTTTTGTGCTAATGGATTCAAAGCAGTAAACTAATTCAGATGAAGTATAATTTTGCATTTTGTAGTTCATTATGCACATTAATTTTTGAGTCAACTTTGCTTACATTTATAAACTAGTACTCATTTCAAACAACATTGATGAACTCAAGGTTTCTCGTAGCAACGAAGGCTCACGCCTTCTACAGGTTCATCGGCCATCGTAATTTTTTTTTTAAATTAAAAATTGATTTAAGGTGAAATTATTTTTCACCTTATTTCTGTGCCAAACTTTTCAGCCGTCGCCAGTGGCACCTGAAATGAATTTTGAACAAACTGAATTAATTGCAATGGAATTGCAAGTAAATTTTATCGCTTTCAATTCCAATATAAAGTTACAAAATTACTACTTAATTACAACGTATCTGAGGTACATAAATTTAGCTTCCCATCTTATGCTTAGTGATTAATTCTGAGGAAAGACCAAATTCTTACGAAACAATAAATAATTCCGTAAGGTATTTCCGGGTAGCCTTCTAAGATCCGTTTAGTTAACGTTTCGATCACACGAAACGTTGAGTTGTATTTCCATCGTGACTTTGTATTATAGAATACATTGAAATAATTTTTCCAAGCTTTCGTGAAATTTAGAAAATCACAAGATGGTACTGTCAGACCACCATGGCTCAGGATTTGAGTCCAGCTCTTAGGATACCTGTCAACCTCGGGTTCGCGCAATTCCAGTCCGCAGAAATTTCGTTTTACTTTTTTTTTTTTTGCAATATATCCAATCAGGTATTTTCTTCATCCGAATTCGGATTTCTCCTTTGATGTATGAGATTCGTTAAAATCTGTTCAATTTTTAGAATCCAAACTTCGGTTAGGCAAGAATTTCCTTAGACAAGCTTCAACCCGTTCGACTATTTTACAGTCTGGTATGTTTTGATTAACTAATGGCAAAATATCTGCAGAAAATATTGAAAAATATTTTTTTAGTCCACGTAAGAGATGCCAAGTTGGCAGAGCATGCGCAAACGATATTTAGCGTCTACTGGATTTGGTTTGACATGGAAATTACCCATTGATCTCAACATTCCGAAAGCATTCTCAGCGATGTCTTGATTGATTCGATTTACGTGTACTTGACGGAGAGACTGAAGTTTTGGTAATAACGGAAAATTTTTGCTTCAGGGAATTGATGGACATAAGAGTACCCTTCTGAAATGGGGAACATTGATTGGTTTATGGCGTTGACCATTTTCAAAATAGAAATAACGTTAGCAAACGTTTCTAAAAAATTTCTTGTTAATCCAAATGAGTTCCGTAGGAGCACACTGTCGTTATTGATCCTGGAGGGGAGAACGCCAGTTTTTTTAAATACAAAAACGATTCTCTTTTCGGGAATTGATGTTCCATGACGTTAGAAACACTGTTTGAAAATGTCTAAAACGCCATTCTCACAATTTGACGTTCAGCTCCCGTAACTTGAAGGTGTCTAAAAATATTTTTAAATTATTTCAAATTCAAGCTTCACGTTATACTTACGTTAAATTGTTACTAATAATTAACAATTTTTTTTAAGCTTATGGCACAGTTTAAACTCATTGGAGTCGGCAATAAGTAGCTGTTTGTATTTTGATTTGCTCACAATTGTACCATCCTCTAATTTCATTTCATAATCCAACATATTGTTTCGCAAAAAGCTTCATTAGATGTGGCGGATTAGAAAAACAAAACACTGGACCTCCTGTAACACTATTCTTGAAGTGGCAGTTTTGATGATCCACTTTATGCTTCCCCGAGATTTCTTGATTTACAGTACTGTTATATTGCATGTTAAGGAAGTTACAATTAAACCCGCTTCAAGCAGTGTTTAATTATTTCATTAATTACATCTTGCGTTAGTTTGAAATCAAAGTTGAAATATACTGGTTCTTTCCATTTTGTAAATGTTCCTTTTTCAAGGAGGACAAGCAAGTTCTTGTGAGGCCCAAAAATTTTATTGAGAGATGGGTATTAATAACAAACACCTGCTTCTAGGGCCATTTTATCGAAACGAAGGTTACAATGCCTAAAATTATAAAATTGTTTTGGGTCTCCAAATTAAGTTAGTTCTTTTCTCTCAAATACCTTTCAATCTCACTCTTGCCGAAAAATTTGGATTTAAGTAGGTTTAGCACGGAATGTAAAATTCCGGCTCTACAAAAGAAAAGAAGTTTTTTTTAAACAAATTGTTTAAATTGTTTTTAGTGATCGATAAGTTCTTACTTAGATTGAACGCCCTTAGCTGGATTAACGCATTTGTTAAACACGGTGTGAGTCCTAAAAGTAAAAATGAACATAGTCTTACTCATAGTCCAAGTAAGTAGTAACAAGAATTAGAAAATACCGAGAAATTTGGAAGGCAGCACACCAGTTTTTAAACGA
>JAQFYP010002656.1:0-12293 GCA_034694865.1 Bilobella braunerae | reverse complement strand
TCGACCCATTGACACGAGAATAATCAAGAAACTTGATTTAGCTCTGCCACACTTGCATAGATTATAGATTTACTTTATCAGCATTTTAATCATGTTTAGTAAATAAACTTAATTTATCGGTTTTTAATTTTTGCTTCTGGAAGTCAACCTAGACCCATTGGGTCATCCCTGTTAATTGCATTAGGAAATTTCATTTTTAAATAAATAAGTTAGATTAGTTATTAATTAAAAAAGAAAAAAACTATTTAGCAATTATTTACTTGATCAGGTTTTCGTTTAGTAAGTAATTAAGTAATTAATAAGTTAGTAAGCACTCAATTGTTTTGAACATTGGTCATGTCTCATATTTAGAAAATTTCAAGTTATTGAAATCGCGGCCGCGAGCCTTTAAAAACTTTGGTCGACCAATCAGGAACGAGCAACTCTTTTGGAGAGGAAAAGTAGCTTCGAATTTCGAAGCTACAAAAAAGTGTCTGCGCAACACTTTTTGGAGCAACTTTCTGCCACAACTTTTGGCAGTGTGCATGGTCCCTCTTTTCTCCTGCTACAACTTTTGTTGCTACAACTTTTTGAAAAGTTGTCTCAAAAAAGTTGCGTCTGGTGTGAACGTGATTTTCACGCAACACACCTGAATTCGAGCAGAAAGTTGTTGATGCATGTTTGGTGTGCTTGTACTTTTAAAGTGTGGAAAGTTTACAAAATAGACGGGAAAGAGCTTCTTTTTACACATGTTTCAGACAAGAAATTCCAATAATTTTCTTTAATTCTGGTACAGAACGTGTCGAATGTGGTTAATAAACGAATAAGTCGTAATACGCTAAAATTAACTCTTCTACGGAAAACATCGCGTCAGCATTATAGCATAGCTTCGTGGAATGTTTTGTAACATTCTTTACAACAATCTACGTCAGAATTGGTTGTCAGGATTCCGTCATGGAAAATTTAAAAGGCCGATTTGCAATAAGGCTTGATTGCAGGCTAATAGGTAATGTTAGTTTTTTTTAGAAATGCTGGTTCTGGAGCAATGGTCGTTCAAACATGATTCCACTTCCCATTCAAATGCACGGAGAATTGACATTTTTTAGAACAATTTTTGAATGCAAAGACGCATCCTTTCGAGCTTGGTCTCATTGGAAAGATAAATTCAACCTTAATGTCACAGTCCAAAAACTGAAACTGCGCCCCTTTAGTTCTAGACTAACGTTGTGCCAAACGTGTGAAAATCCGAGATATTACTATAGATTTTTATATTATCATGAAAAAAATAACAAACGAAACACGTTTTGTGACTTGAACATGAAAAATTGTGTTTTTTGAACACTTCAGTTTTGGTTTTCTAACCGTTGCACTTTTCCACAACAATTCGTTAGTTGTTTGACAACGTTATATATTACCCTAGGAATTCATGTAAATTAGATAAAATATCCCATTTTTGTAAAACGGTATAATGAAGTAACGGATAGTGAAAAACTGTAATATAAATTTAAAAAAAAATTAGAACAAAAGGCAATACGACCTGGCCTTGCTGGCCATTTGAGGTCAAAGAGTCATGTGTCCGTTTGAGAAGGGTCGACATAACCATCTTGTGTTTCAGTTCCCTGAAAGAAGCAGTATTTGACCTTGAAAAGTCTTAGGTCAAGGGGTCAATTCCGCTTGAGAGGGGTCAACAAAACAATCTAAACTTTCAGTTCCGTGAAAATGCAGTATTTGACCTTTAAGGTCATTTGAGGTCAAAGTGTCATTATGTTGTCAAACGGGGCTCTGGAGGGTCATCGGGACCCTCCAGACCTTGACCGTTGTTGACCACTAAGGCGGTCACTTGGGGTCAAACAAAAGCAAGCTCGATGTGGTGCGGATCTCATTGAACTCATATCCGTAAACAGATTTCCGACATGTTGTGTGTAGTTCCTGAGATAATGGCGGTACTCGGACGAACGGACAGACATGACAAAACCATAAAGTAGCTCATGCTACTTAATGAATAAAACAATTTGTGTACTCTGAAACCATGGAATAGCCAAAATATTTAAATTAGTAAACAATTGCATTCTTATAATTCAAGAATTTAGACCGGAATTTTTAGAAATCATTTATAATGTATGAATCTTGCGCAATGTGTTCGTGCGGAATAAGCACTTCACTAAGCTCAGAGCACTTCCGAACAATTCTCGACCAATCAGAATCAAGCGGAACACGTGGGGGTGCCAAGACAACTGACACGTGCAACAATGTACAGGTTATAAGCTAACTGACATAATATAACTAACAAACAGATAACAGGTTAACTACCTCAACATACGCACATCTAACGCAGAGATTTATGTTGTAAATAAAATGTTCTAATTTTAACGATGAACTATACCGTGACAAACTGAAAAAAAATTAGAACAGACTAATTTATAATATTTATATATAAATTATAATAATAGTACTATAATTATATATTATTTATAGACTAATTTACTTAAAAAGTTCTAGAACAGCGTGATTTTTCCTAAAAAACAAAGTTTAGAACAGCCTAATTTTCTTGAAAAGTTTTACAACAGTCTAATTTCCTTAAAAAGTTTTAGAACAGCCTATTTTTCTTAATGAGTTTTAGAACATACTAACGTTCTTAAATAGTTTTGAACAGACTAACTTTCCTAAAAAGTTTTAGGACAGACTAATTGTCTTGAAAAGTTTTAGAACAGACTAATTGCCTTGAAAAGTTTTAGAACAGACTAATTGTCTTGAAAAGTGTTACAACAGTCTAATTTTCTTAAAAAGTTTTTAGAACAGACTAACTTTTTTAGAAAGTTTTAGGACAGACTAATTTTCGAAAAATTTTTGTTTAGAAACCGTGACTGTCGTTTCGATATTTCGAGGCCAAGTGATGCTCTTTCCTGTCTCGAGAAGAATGGCGGTTGGTTTTGCGCATGCGCAGAGGGAAAAACGTACTTTCAAGGATTCTGCGTCGAGGCTACTCGCTCCCATGGAGAGAACTGTGACCCAAGTAAATGTCATGTTCAAGGTCAAGGGTCAAAGGTCACTAAACTTTTTGCTTGTGGGTAAGGCGGCTCAAATGTGCAACCTTGACCCCAACATGACCCTTGTGTGACAACGGTGGCTCTGGACCTCACACGTGTCGCTGTGGGAAGAAGGCCGTGACCTCTGTCACTGGAACCGTTGAATACGGGTCAATGACCTGGTACGAGGGCACCAAGCAGTGCGAGTTGGTTCGTGATGGCGAGTTGTGCACCGCTCACGCCGACTGCCAAGGTGGCCACTGTGATGTAAATGCCTGTCGAAAGCCATTGAATTCTGGAGGTGGAGTTCTGCGCCACAGCATTGCAATTTTTATTGCTTCAATTTACCTCATCTAAACTAATGCTTACACTTTGTCAATATGCGCGAGGCGCACAACTCCAAATTATTCATGCTTGCTAATAAAACTCAACAAATGCAGTTTTAAATTCCAGAAAACTTGTTTAAAAATATTTAGAAAAGGAATAATGCTCCATACTATTAATGTTGTGATGTTTCTTTTTTAGAACATTCAAAACAAAACGTGAAGCAGTATTTGGCATTTCAAAAAACCTGAAATTCTAAAATGTTAAAAACGAAATTTAAAAAAACGTAGGCGTTTGGTTACGTACGCACAGTTGCTGATTGGCTAATCAAAAACTACGCCTATAAAAATACGACATTTTAATAAGTAATAATGCATGGTTCTGATTGGTTGTTCAATAATGGGGGGAAGAGCTAACCTAACGAACTAGAAATCCGGACCGTGTTGTTGGAAACATTGCCTCGCGTACGTTGTGTGGTGTGTTGACCTTTGACCTGAACAATGCTTGTAGAGGTCAAGCCTCATACTTGAAGAAACAAGTATGGAACAAGTATTTTTTTTTCAATAATTGCTTCAAAGTTTTATTTAACATTTTGGAAGTATTTCACAACTAAATTGGGAGCAGCGCACGACTCGTCCTTCTGAATTCTGTTAGTATTTTACATGACGAAGTAAAGAGACGGAATTAGGATTGGGATGTTGAGGAGCAGGACTCCAACGCCGCTCTTTGGTTTCTCAGTTGGTTTTTGACAGAGCATTGCAGGAAGGTCGCACTCGCCGTTTGCACATTGCACATTGGCTGCGCATGCTGCACCCTCACGCCCCAACTCGCACTGCTTGGTATCCTCGTACCAGGTCGTGGACGCGTACTCAATGGTTTCATTGGCAGAGGTCACGGCCCGGTTACGACAACGACACATGCCCTCATCACACACAAGGGTCAACTTGGGGTCAAGGCGGCACGTGGGCTCAACTCCTCCTTCAAGGAAAAAGGTTAGTGACCTTTGACCCTTGACCTCAAAATCTGACACCTTTACTTGGGTCACATCTCTCTCCATGGGTACGATCGACAACGGCGCAGAATCCTTGGAAGTGCGTTTTATCCTTGGCGCATGCGCAGAACCACGCGTCATTCATTTTGAGACAGGAAAGAGCGCCTTTCGGTCGCGAATTGTCAAAACGACAGTCACGGTTTTCTGAAAATAATTTTTAAATTTAAAAAAAAAAATTTTTATTTTAGAATTTAGCTAATTTAGCTATTTAGAATTCAGCTTTAAAAAATTGAATTTTAAAAACAAACGGTGGGTTGTAGTTTTCTTTTTTGAGAAATTACCTTCTGAAGGGTTGCACGGAAGCCCAAAGTAGTCCGGGACGCAGGCTTGGCCCGGTTCAGATGACCACGTGTACTTGACACCGTTAAAATCGGCGCATGCGCAGAGACCTGCCAAGGCCACCGTGACCGTGTCCCCACCGATGCAGATGTCACTGGCACAGAGGTCATGGCGCAGAACTCCGTTCTCGAGGCACGGTTGGCCCACCATGGACTTGCAACTACCTGATTTCGAGGGTTGTTTTCCATCAGGGCACATGCACATGCGCGCCTCAACGTCGCAGTGCAACCCTTTGGAGGCGTCGCACGCATTTTCTAAAAAAAAATTAAGTTTGAAAAAAATTCAAATGTTTTTTTCTTAAAACGGGAATTAAAAACCCAATTTTTTTTTTTCGAAAAGTACGAGAATCAGTCGTGCATGATTTTGGATCCAGTTGACAAATGTTTTGAGTCCACGTCCTTCCAGCTTCGCACTTGCAACTTCCGCCCTCACAGACCAATCCACGCTCAGCATTGCAAATGTCTAGGATTTTCAAAATTTTAAAACAAAAACACATTTTTGAAAAAAAAAAAAAAAAAACTTTGTAAGCCCACTGTCGCCGCCACAGCTCCCTCCAAACGGTTTTTGTGCTCTTGAGGCACAGACCCCACCGTGGAATTCAAGGGAAGTGTTCTTGCACAGGCAGACTTTGTTCTGACAGGAGAGGTCATCCGCCTCACAGTCTAAAATTAGGAGTTAGTTAGTTAAGTTAATTGCAATTAGTTAATTGAAATTATTTGTAAATTAGTTAATTAGGTTAATTGCAATTGGTTAATTAAGTTAATTGTCAACTCACCGTCGGAGGTACAGGACTGCCCGTACTTGAACTTGGCGGAGCAGCTCTTGGTCACGTGATCTGGGACGGGCGTAGCCTGGGTGCATTGACACGTTCCATCGACACACTGCGTCGATGGAATGCACTCTGAAATTTACAAAAAAAAAAAAAAATTAGAAAAAATTAAAAAAAAAAATCCGATGAACATTTTGAAAAAGTAAAATTCAATTTTTTTTCTCAAATCAACGAAAAAAAAAACGAACGGTTTTCATAAGGTCGTGGCGAAGAGGCACAGGTCTCCCCAAGGCGTCGCTGGACACACTGTCGCTTCTCCATGTTCCAGTCCGGGTAGCCAACGGCGCAGACGCAAATTTCACGGTCTTTGTCATCGTGTTCAGGGTCTTTGACACAGTGCAAGTGTGACTCGTCGCTGTTGTGGCACTCTGTTAGTCAAGTAGAAACTGAACTAAAAATGACTGTTCACTTTTCAAACTTTTAAAAAATTAAAACAAAAATCTTTTCAAAATTTTGTTTTTTTTTAGTACTATCATCGGAATATTCAGAACAGCGTTCTCCGGCGTAGGGCGACTCGCACTTCGACGACGGCTCGTGCCAATGGGGCCTGACCTCTTCGTGGCAAATGCATTTGTCTTCGTCACAGAACAGCAAATCCACACACGCTGGACAAATAAGTTAGTTTTAGAAAAACTTTTTTTAGAAAAACTTTTTTAGAAAAACTTTTTTGGAATTTTTTTTCAATACAGCTTACATCCGTGGACGTAGTGAAGTCCTAGATCGGAGTCTGGATAAAAGTGAGTGTCCCCATAGGCGTCGTAGCAGGATCCATTCATCGAACTTCCCACACACCCTTTCGTCATGGGCACAAAGTTGGGCGTCTGCAAAGGGCATGCGCAGTGCCCATGTCTGCACACATACTGCTCCAGACACTCTAGAGGTTTAAAAAAGAAATTGGAGTTGTGCGCCGCGGAGATTCCGCCCTGTTGAGCACAGTGCTACCTCCCCAGGTACACGGGTCACCGTGCGACTTTGTCTTGGCAACAACGCGCACGCATTCTTGCTTCGTGTACTCGGCGGTCTTGTTCTGCATAAAGCCCGCGGCGCACACGCAGTAGGACCTAAACCCTTCGCCGCGGCGGCACTCGACGTGCGGAATGGGATCACAGCTCCCCGGAGTATAGCAGCTGTCTCCCAAGTTTGCGTGCAAACGGCGCACGACTCCGATTGACAAAAGGGTAAGTAGGAGTGTAGAAGCGTGCATTTCGAAAGGGCCGGTTTACGACGAGAAAATGTGAACGTAATTTTTTTTAAATGACCAATTTTTGCAAAATATTGAGAAAACAATTATTATTTTTAATTCACGATTGTCAGGGAGAAGAAGCACGAATTTTTATAAAAAAAAAAATAATAAAGGACAAAAATAGGTTTTTGAACAAAAAAATGAATTTGAAAATTTCGAAATAAATATTGTGTGTCAGAATGGTCACTGCCAAGTTCCTGACGGACAGTGTAATAAATAAGCCAGTGAAATCTGGAGTTGGAGTCATGCGCCACGCAGTGGTAATTCCAATTACTTCCCTCTGCCTCATCATTTAGAAAAACTTAAAATTAAAAAAAAAACGAATCATGCGTCTCAATGTTTTAATGATTCTGTTTAAAAAACTTTCAAAAGAAAACCAAAGCAGCATTTGGCGTTTCAAAAATCTGCATATTCTAAAAAAAAAAATTAAACTCAGCGTAAGTGCGTCGTTAATTTCCATCAAACTAATCTAAAAAATTATGAACACAAATTCTTATGCCAACAAAAAAAATTTTAAGTTTTTTTTTCTGAAAGTTCACCGGGCCACACTTAAAGCGTCCTAGACAACGTTTACAAAATTGAAACAAAAACAAAAAAAAATTGAAAAAAAAATTTGGACATTTTTTTTTGAAAAAAAAAAAGTGCTTGATTTTTTCACACATTCTAATTCAATTCCCCAATTTTCGTGCTACCACAATGGACTTTGCCTTGATCATTCTAGCGCTGTTGTCAGTTGGAGTCCTGCGCGGCCTCAATGCAGTTGCACCTCAAAAGAAAAAGGGCCGTGAACCTTGCGACAGAGATGGTTAGGCAATCCTGTGGTCAAAATGCTCCTCAGCCATTGGTTGATGCTTTTTTATACAGAGCATTTTTTAATACCACACTTCTAGAAGCCAAAATGCCATGGTTGAAAAATGGTTCATGGTTTTTGTACAGAGCCTTTTTAAATTTCGCACTTTCAGACGACTGTGCGGGGCGGGGCTTGTCTTGTCGCGGGCGGAGTTGCCAATGCGCCGATGGCTGGGATTGGCTCGGTGGAAATGGTTTCTGTCGCTTGAGCTTCGAACAGTGTTCTTTTGGTGAGTCTTTTTGCGTACTTTTTCAAAACTTTCAATAACCACAATTATTATGGTTTGAAACAAAGTTTTTTGAAATTTTTGGACTTTCTTTTTTAGAAAAAAAAAAAACTTTAAAAAACAACAAAACTTGTTTCAAAAATTGTAAATTAAAAAAACGTGATTTTATATTTAGAAACGCCTTGCCTGGACCCGACCAAGGGTAGAGACTGCTGGCGAGGATGCGGGCCGTGCTGCATCTGCGCAGACGATCAACACAGTTACTCTCCAAAGACGGACACTTGCGGTCTCACGGTCCATGAACGGTGCTATTTGAACGGAGTCCTGCGCCACGACCTCTGCGCCAGCGGTCTCTGCGTCGGAGAAGACACCAACCATCCCGCCTTGGCGGGACGGTGCTCATGCTCCGAGGCACTGGGGGTCAAGAAAATTTACTCTCCGGCATACCACTGCGCTAACGACGCCTTTGGACACCCTTGCAATCTCGCCGACGGTAAAACGTTGTCAATGACCCTTTGACCCTATAATCAGGACTTTGACCCTATAATCAGTACTTTGACCTTTTTGACCCTATAATCAGTACTTTGACCTTTTTGACCCTATAATCAGTACTTTGACCTTTTTGACCCTTACTTTGACATTGACGTTGTTCCTCGTCATAACATAACTGTGAACCCTTTTGACCAAATAACCTCAACTTTGAACCTCCTGACCCTTGACCTCATCCTTGACCCCTAACTTTCAACCGACCCCTTCACCTCACCTTTGACCCTAACTTTGAACTTTTTACCCGAGGACCTGAACTTTAACCCTTTCACCTTACTTCAACTTTGACCCTTTGACCTTAGCTTTGAACCTGTGACCCTTATGACCCCCTCACCCCGACATGACCCTTTTGACCCCATGACAACCACTTTGACCTTAATTTTGAACCTGTGACCCTTTTGACCCTGTGACTTTTACTTTCCACCAGTGACCCTTTTGACCCCTTGGTCTCAACTTTGACCTTCTGACAAACCAGCTTTTGAACCTGTTACGCTTTTGCCCCTTGACCTCAATTTTGACCTTTTGACCTTAGCTTTGAACCTGTGACCCTTTAGACCCGTTCACCTCAACCTTGACCCTTAACTTTGACCCCTTGACCTAAACTTTGAACCTGTGACCCTTTGATTTAGCTTTCCACCAGTGACCCTTTTGACCCCTTGGTCTCAACTTTGACCTTCTGACAAACCAGCTTTTGAACCTGTTACCCTTTTGCGCCTTGAATTCAATTTTGACCTTAGCTTTGAACCTGTGACCCTTTAGACCCGTTCACCTCAACCTTGACCCTTAACTTTGACCCCTTGACCTAAATTTTGAACCTGTGACCCTTTGATTTTAGCTTTCCAGCAGTGACCCTTCTAACCCCTTGGTCTCAACTTTGACCTTCCGACAATCCAGCTTTTGAACCTGTGACCCTTTTTACCCCTATACTTTAACTTTGAACCGACCCTTTTGCCCCTTGACCTCAATTTTGACAGTTTGACCTTAATTTTGAACATGTGACCCATTTTACTCTCTGACCCTAACTTTGAAGCCTTTACTTGAACACAGAGGAAGAACTCTGCCGTACATTTCCCTCCGGCAATGGCCTCTCGTGTCTTGAAGTGAATGGCAGTTGGATTTGCGCATGTCCAGCAGGTCGGACCCACTTTGGTGGGTTGTGCGTCGTTGATGACCGCTCTTTCGGACAGGAATGCGATCCAAGTAAAAAGGTCACGTGTCCATGAGTCGGAGACTGTGATTGGTCGTTGGTTTTTCAGAAGGGGCGGGGCCTACGTGCAGCCTTGACCCTGCAAAGACCCTGGTGTGTGACAACGGTGGGAGTGGGCCCTACAATTGTCGCTGCCAGAAGAAGGGTCTGACCTTAGAGGATGGGACCGTTGTGTATGGGTCAATGACCTGGAACAACGACACCAAGCAGTGCGTAGTGCGCAATGGCAGGAAATCTGAAGGCGGAGTTCTGCGCCACCTCATTGCAATTCTCTTTGCGTCTCTTTACCTCATCTGAAGAACTAATCCTCACAATTTGTCAATATTCGCAAGGCTCTCTATTCCAAATTATTAAAACTTTGAAGAACGTTTATTATATTAACCTTGTGAAAAAAAAACATTTATAAAAGTAAATCGACATTTAAAAAAAAATTTTTTTTTTTAATAAAGTAATATTTTGAAAAAAAAAATGGTGTTTTTTAAACACTGGAGTGTTAAGGTTAACTGAAGTAGAATTTAGCATTTCTCAAAGAACTCTTTAAGAAAAGAAGAAAAAAGCAGAATGTGTTCATTCCATGCGTGCTCCGGTCTCATGCTAAAATTTTTAAAACAAATTTTAAGAATCATGCTCACCTCACTTCGCCAACATTTAAAAAAAAACTTTTGTTTAAAAAAGTGTTTTTCTTTTAACTTTCCCTCCTCGTCTCTTCAACTTGAACAATTTTGTGTGCCGCTGACACAATGGACTTCGCCTTGGCCATTCTAGCGCTGTTGTCATTTGGAGTCCTGCGCGGCCTCAATGCACTTGCGCAAGAAAAGAAGGAGGGGCATGGACCTTTTGACGGAGACGATGAGGAGCACAATTTGAAACTTCTTGCCAACACTGCGTTGCATTTTTTGAACAAAATCGCTTCCTGATTGGCAGACGACTGTTTGGGGCGTGGCTTGTCGTGCCACGAGGGGCGGTGCCTATGCGAGAAGGACTGGCTTTTGTCACTTCCGCTTCAGCATCAAGTGCTCGGCTGGTAAGGGTCATTTTAGCGGGATTTCAAACTCTTTTTTTTTTAAATTCTGAAACTTTTTTTTTGGAATTCCGAAACTTTTTTGAGAAACACTTTGTTTCGAAAAATTCCAAACCAATCTGAAAATCGTGATTTGTTCCAGTCTCCTTGCGACGCCTCAAAAGGTTTACAATGTCGCGACGTGTGTCGTTGCGCATTCGTAAAACACAGTTACTCCCTCAAGGCCGGTACTTGCCTGCTCAGTGAGCGTGAACCGTGCTACGAGAACGGTGTCCTGCGCCACGACCTCTGTGCCAGCGGTGTTTGCATCGGAGAAGACACCAACCAACCCGCCTTGGCCGGACGGTGCTCCTGCCCCGGGGACGAGGGGGTCAAGAAAGTTTACTATGCCGGTGCGTGCCTTGAAGACCCCTTCGGCCTCCCGTGCAATCCCTCCCACGGTAAGACGCTGTTGAGTGACCCTTGACCATATCTTGGACACTCTGACTCCAGCTTTGACATTCTGACCCCAACTTTGACGTCTTTGACATTCTGACCCTTGACCCCAACTTTGACATTGTGACCCTGGTAAAATTTTACTATCGTGAACTAATTCATTAAATTTTGAAAAATATTTTTTTCCACTAATTTGAGAGTGCTGATTTCGAATATTAAAGAAATTTTTGCGCGGACTCATCAAATAAAAAAGTTCAGAATTTTAAATTTAAATTTAAATTTTTCCATGTAAAATCAATAAGAAATTTTTTCGATTTTTTCTAACTTTAGTTTTAATTAGGTTTATATTTAGGTTTAGGTTAGGTTTAGGTTTAGGTTAGGTTTAGGTTTAGGTTAGGTTTAGGTATAGGCTTCAAAACATAAAATTAAAAAAAAAATTGCAAAAAAAATTGCAAAAAAATTTGCAAAAAAAAATCGTTTCCGCAGAAAAAATCTTTCAGATTCGTAATCAGCACCCTCAAATTAGTGGAAAAAAATATTTTCCAAAATTTAATGAATTAGTTCACGATAGTAAAATTTTTCCGTGACCCTTGACCCCAACTTTGACGCCTTTGACATTCTGACCCTTGACCCCTACTTTGACATTGTGACCCTTGACCCCAACTTTGACATTCTGACCCTTCACCCCAACTTTGACGCCTTTGACATTCTGACCCTTGACCCCAACTTTGACGTTCTGACTCACTGTAAATCTGTAACTTTCCATTTACACAGTGGCAGTGCACTGCCATTGGTAGCTGGCCATAATCCCGAAATTAAAATCTCGAAACCAAAATCTCGAAAATAAAAATCCCTACACGTCAATAATCTCGACACTTTAAAAATGTCGAAAATAAAAATCCCTACATGTTAATAATCACGACACTTTAAAAACCTCTAAAATAAGAATCTGGTTAAAAAATTACAAGAGGTCAAAGTTTAAAAATTTTATTTTATTTTGAAGGTTCGGTTTTAAACGTTAGGTTTGGGTTTTAAACGTTAGGTTTAGGTTTTAAAGTGTTGTTGTAAACGAAAACACAAAGGATAAACATTAGCGGGCCAAAATATGCGGATTTCGCATTTAATAAATAATATATAATAATCTTATACATAAGGGAAGACTGTCGGTTTGACCGCTACCTGAAAAAGGGTTCTTTAAAAAAAAGGGTCGACTACCT
>JAQFYP010002655.1:0-12297 GCA_034694865.1 Bilobella braunerae | reverse complement strand
GTGAGCCTCGGACAGACAGACAGACAGACAGACAGACGGACGGACAGAAATGACGAAAACATAAGTAGCTTTCGCTTCGCGTCCGCTACTAATAAGCTGGTGGGATTGCATGGTTAGGGGAACAGGACGGGCAATTTTGAAAACTTTTATCTAGACAACTGAAAAGTAATTCAACCGTCCTTTTTGTGTTAATTGAAAATGTTTACTTAAAACTTTTATTATCAAAAAAAATAATTTATAAGTTTATAATTTTTATTTCATGAAAAAGAGAGTATCCCATTAATTGAGAAAGTCGTGATGAATTCACACAAAGTTACGTACAACAATTTCATTTTTTACGGCATCAAGTTAGGATAGGTATTGAGACAGCCTCAACACCTATTCCCTCATCCCCTCACAATGTAAAAATATCAATTTTGAAATAAAATTGTTCAAATATGCTGGAATAACTTTATTTGATTTAAAATCGGATGGGATACAACGAGGGGCCAGTTGGTATGAAACTTAAAGACAAAGACTTCCGTGCAAGTAGCTCTGTTTTATTATATATTTGATATGTGCTTTTTGGTGTACGTCAAGAAATTCAACTTCGCCAAAAACTGGATGCAAAAAGCAATTGATAGTTTTCGACCTCAGTACGCCGCAACTTTTGTTCTGTGTTTGAAAGGAAAGATTTTAGAATGCTTAAGATCAGTGCTATATCGTTTGTTTAAAACAAAGAACGTGGAAACAGCACAAAACAGACTTTCACAAATGTCAGAAAGAAAAATGAAAGTCTACTTGAAGTATAAAATTTGCTGAAAAATTGAAATGCTGAAACTAAAAATTCAAAATTCCTGAAACTTAAAATTCTAAATTACTGAAACCATCGTTCCCAGTTCCAAAAAATAAATGCTACCGTCAAGGTTATTTGACGTAAGCGAATCGTTTAAAATCATTTTATTACGGTACATAATAAGTGGAAAGTTAGATAACACAATTTCCAAAGCGGCAGAATGGTTAGCATAACAATACATTATTACTTCATTTAATACATTTCTGCTTTTCAGGATGCCTTGCGTCAAAAATTTTGTAGCGACATAGCCTATATAACAGTAAGCAAATTTTGAAAAAAAAAGCATTATATTTTTTTGAAGTCGCTATTTGCTAAAGAAGTATCTACAATGTCACCAAGGTCGGCCATATTTTTAGCACTGGTGGCGACTATCACCTTAAATCGTGCCCCGGTTCTATCGCTAAATATCGATCCAATTTACGGGGTAATATTTTAGGTCATATCATTAAAAAAAAAACTTGATAGCAACAAAATTTTAGTCTGTTTTTGTTTTAGATATCAATCTCACTAAATGGGACACTTTATGTGTATTGCTCGTCGGTCTATAAAGAACCCGCTTCAAACACGTAAGCTAAAGTACCTTTGCGTTTATTTATGTTTGCCTCTATTAAATTTATATTGACGTCTATTGTTTCTAGTCTAAAAATTAATTAATTTTTTTTTCTTCAAAAATTTTTTAATAGTTTAATACTAATATTACTGCCATTTTATTGATTGAAAACTGGGTAATGAACTATATGACATTACAAAGGCTCTTAAAATTTCAGCATTTATTCAGGCTTAAAATAAATTTGTCTCTTCTCTCCTCTAAATAATTTTTCTATGTCTACACAGGGTTTCCATGCCCTACACTGCCGTCTGCATCTCTCCCAATCAGTGTGGCAATAATCCTGGCTGCTTTACACCAACTTGTCTCGATGCACCACCAAACTACAACCCCAAAACTACAAATTTCGACGTAGTACTTCTGGGAAATAGTCTTGGATACGATGGCGCGTTGGTGATGTGCGTGGATCCTTACTATGGGTGCCTTTACACATACTATACTTGTGACTATCAAACTCTTTATCTACAAAACTTGCAAAAATAAGGGAAAAGAAAACAATTTTTTTGAATAAAAACACCGTAGGAATACAAAACAACTTGAGAATCACGGTCGAGTTGCCAAAAAAAAGAATTTCAAAGTACCGACCAAGTTCAAAATTGTTTTTGCTTTAAACGTTCTGAATCGTCGTGGTTTATGAAACTCTACAAAATATTTGTTCAGAATGCTTGTATTTTTACACTTTGTAAAACACGGCCTTTCTTCCTACAATTGACTATCCATTGTTTCCCTCTCCACATGAATAAAAGTTTAACTTTTTTTAAATTTTGTTTTAAAAACCCAAAACTCTAAACCTAAGAGTAGTAATTCTACTCAGTCAAATTTCTATAAAAGTGCTTGCCAAATCAGTCATTTAAACCATTTTCAGGTTCACAAACCAACAGGGCGAATGCTCAGCTAAACTCTCCATCGCTGCTTACTATCTTGCTCTGCCACTTCTAGCAGAGCCTACAAGGTGATTCTGGGTCAAAGGTCAACCTTGGCCTAAACAGCCAGTCCACTCCACAGCATTTACACACATCTATTGGCCGCATCTCACTCCACATACTTAACTACCTCCACGGTACCTTGAGTTAGCAAGTGCTAGTAATTCCCATTTAAGCACACAGCTTCCAACCCTCAACAGTGCTCAGGCTACTTCGTGAGAATCCGTCATAATCTGGAAACAAATTTGGTGGGGAGAGGAATTTTTCTTCGAAAACATTACTATAAACGGATCAAATTTATTATACAAAATACTAACAAGGTAACATTTTATGATGTCCCCTGTGTTTCACGACGGGACCTATGCAGTTTGGTAGGCCAAAAGGTCCTAAAAAATTACCCAAGGGGAAATTTATGCGAATTGAAATTTGGCGGAGATATTTGAATTGGGAAATTTGGAATTGCATGGAAGACTTACGAAGAGTCCTGCTTCTTTATTTCTCTTTCACCTAATTTGACCCTTACTCTCCTCACGTCACTGCCACAATTCACATTTGAATATCTCCGCCAATTTTCAATTGGCAGAAATTTCCCATTGCGTAATTTTTTAGGACCCTTTGGCCTACCAAACTGCATAGGTCCCGTCGTGAAACACAGGGGACATCATAAAATGTTACCTTGTAAGACACTAGCTTATAAATTGTAAGCACATTTGCAGATATCTGCCCGTAATTGATTTGGACTCGGTCCACGCAGTCCCCAATTTAAAACTCTAAATTTTATATTTCAATTATAGTGTTATATTCATTTGAGCTACAAAACATTACCGCTTTAACAAACTACTGTTTCACTTTTTATGATTTAGTGCCCCACTAGATGTACATAAACATATCATTTCAATATTATTAACAAGATCTTTTTGGCTAGCGTGTCACCGCATCGCCTCCCTCCACGGGCTTCAGAGGCGCGGCTCCCAACTCGACATCGGCTCTTTAGTAAAAGAGGGTGCCGTTAGGTCGACTCCGACTTTGGTTCTCCCATATTTTGGACACAGGTGCCGGCTATATTTCGGCTCCGGCGCCTGCCCTCATCAAAACCGACCAGTATCCATTATACGTAATCTTTATTCTATGTTTTTAATCAAAGGTAATTTTATGTTACCAGACTGCCGATTACTTGCTTGTACCAACAATCTCATTGGCTGCCAGGGGACTAATTGACCTCAAGGTTGCTTGGCAAGGTAGGATTGAGTTCTCTTACCAGGTTAAGTATAACTCGATTATTTGCAATTTTCAGCAAAAACGCGATTCCGCCGAGATTTCCGCCGAGTTGTTTACTTTCCAATTTTCATTGAAATTTTCAAAAAAAATCAAAAAAAAATCTAAAAACGTACGCATACTTTCATTCAAACTAAATGGTTCGTTTTTTGAATGTCTATATGCGTCCTTCTTTCGTGCAAGAATAGTTCAAAGAAATTCGATTGATCTGGATTTTTTTTTCATTTTTTAAATTACACATTCCAGAGGACGCTGCGCTGAAATGGATGTCAGCTTGTGGCCATATCAAGGTTAACCTGCGCAAGCGTCATTTCTGTCTTGTACAGTAAGCGGAGAGGACGCGCAAAACTAAAAATATGCTAATGCAAAGTGTTCAGTCTCTAACTGTGTATTACCTTAGCTTGCTAAATTAAATGGGATCATAATTTATTTTTAAAAACCATGAAACCATTTTATGAAATTAAATTTGATTTTCGTGATAACCATAGTTATTTAGCCTTGTAAACAACTCGGCGGAAATTTCGGCGGAATTGCATTTTTGCTGAAAATTGCAAACAATCGAGTTATTACTTAACCTGCTACGAGAATTCAATTTTACGTTGCAAAGCAACCTTGAATTGACCTAGTTCAGAACTTATCCACCGACTTGATCCAGTTAAGCTACACCAAAACAACTCACCAGTAGTGCCTTAGGGGTGTACACGAGCTACGGTTTTAAAACTTAACCGAAAGAGTACTTATATAAAACAAACTTGTCTTGATATAGTGAGGATTCGCACTACTCAAAATTTCGAAACTTTTTTTTGAACACCAAAAATGTTGAATTCTTATGGGATTTTTGCCGTGGTTTTCCAAGTTTCACATGGTCCCCCCTTCTAAAATTTTCAGAAATCGTTGCCTTCAAGAATTGGCGGACAATGGTCTTTCATTTCAAATACATTAAAACAGCAAATTGAAATTCCAAAATTTAAAAAATTTAAAAAAATTTTCAAAATTTTGGAAAAATTGATATTTTGCTTTTCTCTCCAACTCAAACCGGTAGTTTGAATCTGTTTCACGTTCTTCGATCTCGAACCGGTATTTCAAACACAAACCGGTACTTTGAACCATTTTTCACTTTCTTCGACTTCGAACCGGTATTCCGAAATTTTTTTTCACTTTCTTCAATCTCGAACCGGTATTCCGGGCTCAAACCGGTATTTTGAACTTTTTTTTTTCACTTTGTTTGACCTCGAACTGGTATTTCGAATTCAAACCGGTACTCTGAACCTGTTTTTATTTTCTGAAAATCTTGAACTGGTATTCCGGACTCAAACCGGTACTTTGAACTTTTCTTTATTCGACCTTGAACTGGTATTTCAAACTCAAACCGGTACTTTGGACCTTTTTTCACTTTCTTCTATCTTAAACTCGTATTTGAAACTCAAACCGGTACTTTAAACTTTTTTTTTACTTACTTCAATTTCAAACAGGTATTTCGGACTCAAATCGGTTTTCTGATACTTTTTTCTACTTCCTTCGAACTTGCATACATGTATTTAAACAAATCCTTCCTACTATATTCCTTTCCACTGCATTTCTTGCTCACCAGCCGCTATGCGTAAATTATACATAACATTTGTTAATTATTAAATTTTTTGCAATGATATATAATTTAAGAAGTGAATCATTACTGCATCTCTAGTGCTATTATTCATATAAACATAATTAAAAAGAAAAGGTTGCCAGTTATTTCAATGTTAAATATGGGGTTAAATTTTGTATTTACAGGTAAGAATTTGAATTGTGTTTGCACATCAACATGCATAGGAGTGGGTAGGGATATGGTATTAAATAACTCCTTTTCATAAATGCATGCAGATTAGTGTCGTTTCCTAAATTCTAACAAGGTTACAGGGCAACTGTTTCTGATCATTTCTAACTACTATGGTTGAGAACATCCATCAATCACAAAGATACGGGCAAACACATACAGACGCTTGGAATGTTTTTTTCAGGTGAATTCCATGTGCAGAGTTCGGAATACTAGTTCGAGATCAAAGAAAGTGAAAAAATGTTCTAAAGTATTGTTTTTAATCCGAAAGACGGGTTCCAGATCGAAGAAAGTGAAAAAAGTTTCATAGTACCGGTTTGAGTACAAAATACCGGTGCAAGTTTGAAGAAAGTAAAAAAAAGTATCAAAAAACTGATTTGAGTTCAAAATACCGGTCAGTAACATAGCAAAACTTGCACTCCAAAAATTACAGGGTTATATTTAGCTGGTGAGAAGATTAATAAAGTACATAGATTGTTTGGCTTGATTGAGTAAACAGTTTTTCCAGAGTAAAAATTACATCCCTACGATTCTGGATCTTCGGATGAATCCGGTCGGATTTGCATGTGTTTTAGGTCAATACGATATCTACACCCTAATCCAATCTAGGTTAGAAAATCCAAAGGATTTTTTAATTAATTTGTCGGATTTTCGGTTACTTTTAAAAAATGCGAAGAACAGTACGCAAAGTCAAATAATGCATTAAAATTTACCTCTTCACAATCGGAAACTTCAAACTATCTGCATATAAATATAACAAAGCTAATAATAAGTACTAATGTACCTTAACATTCCACTTGCGGGTTACAGGGTTAAGATAATATACTCGTTAGTCCTTGATCCTAATTATTTGCAGTATTTGTGACTGAATTATGTTAATTTTATCAATAGTTTTTTGGTTCTACCTGATATTGCGGATTAGTGGTTTGTTTAGTGGTTTATGTTGTATTAAGTATAAGTTGAAAAAAAAGCCTTTAATTAGGAATTCTATTGTGTTTATGCAGCAGTACTGGTCAACAAAGTTGTTCTTTTAAACCCAATTAAGTAAAATTTTCAAAATGGGAAATTCAAAGCGAAGTTCATCGTCTTATTTGCTGATAGAAAATTTAGTTAATTTAAAATCTGGCCGGTCGAACGTTTTTTCGAGCCAATTTTCCGATTAATCTGATTCGAGTTACCCTATTATACGATCCGAAATCCGACCTGTTGGATAACAAAATGATTCGATCTGATCCAAAAAATATTCGACAAAATCCGACGTACCGGATTGCCATTCCTAACACAACCGGCGCAGTAAATCAATTTTACAAGTTTGAAAAATATTATTTATTGAAAAATTTGCAAAATGCAATATCTGGAAAAAAAAAATACAACAGCAAAACAATAATAGTTTAGATTTAACACTGATTGCTTTTGTCAGTTTTACTGTGAGCAGTTCCCTGCTATTGCGGTTTTGAGTTTATCAAACGCTAGCCGATGTACACTATTTACTCCTATCCAGCGATCGGTAAAGCTTAAATTCAACTTTTTTTTGTTGTAAAATGAAATCAGTTTTTTGACATATTCGTCATACTCGATAAGAGCATCATCATTTCCGGTGTCTACATTAGCAATTCGAACAATGTTGTAAAGGATGTCTGCCATAATTATCACAGTAGCTTCTGGCTGAATAACAGCTTCCTTCATTCTAGTAACGCTTTGTTCTATATGCTCCCATCTGGTTTCAGTATCCACACCTTGCAAAATCTCAGGTAAAATCGTTGGTACCTTTTTTAATATAAAATATTTACTTTTTAAATTTTAACTTTTTTTTGTTACAAAATTTGTGAGTAAAAACGGTTAATTGACTCACGTGTTTACCAATCTCAGTTAACTCCTGCTCAAATGGCTTATAGTCCTTGAAGTTAATGGAGTGAAAAATAATTGAAGCAAGAATTGTATCAAGAGCTTCCAAACCACCCTCACAAATAAGACGCATGGCTACAGAAACTAAATTAAGAAATTCATAGTATAGAAAAAATTAATAATAATTAAAAGAAAAATTCTGTACAACATACCAACATTATTACTCTGATGACCGACTTCTGCAGCAGTGTTTGATGGGCCTTGGGCTCGCAAACATACAAATTTAAGGCAAGCTAACAAGGACTTAATATTGGATTCTTCTTCGCTGGTGTGTTTGATATTCTCCTCCTTCGATGCTATTATAATTAAACAAAGTTTAAATTAAATATCCACAGTTAACAAAAACAACTAGTGTTTTATTTAGCTTTATAGTTATCACGGACCGTGATTAATATAAAACTATATTCATGATGCTCATTTTTCAAAAAAAATTGTGATGTACATATATTATCGAATGAGTTGGATTGTAAGAAGAGGACTGCTTCCAAAAAAATATATTTTAATATTTAGATTTTTTTTCTAATCTTAACATCTCTGGAGGGTTCAGAACGTTTGAAGAAAACACAACAGCATGTTTTTCACCAAAAGTACTCCCTTAGCAAATATTTTCAAGCAAAACTTTAGTTCAAACAAAATGACAAAAATCTCGAAAATAATCGAAAATGTTGAAGTATTTTCGTACATGAAAATAATGCAAATGGTGCAAATTTTTCCTCCAAAAGTTAGGACACTTTGATTCATCGAAATTTTGATTATTTTTTTGATAATGTTTAAGCACAACTTGAACGTTTGGCAATCAGAAGTTATGTTTCAGTTATTTATACCTTCTAGAAACAAATCGTAAGTGACTCGTGTGGCGATAATTTTTTTAATAGTGTCTGGGTCTACTCTGTACATTTCAAAGGCTACAGCTCTCTTCGTTTCTGTCCAATTAAATGACAAGGTGAAGTACGATCCAATGGCATCACATTTGTATATTCCAAATGCAAAACTTCCTACTTGAAAAGAATCACTAATCTCAAATTTTGGAAAGCTTCCATTCGGAGCCTTTGTTTTTAACAGGGTGATTAAGGCAGTCGGAATTCCATTTCCTTCTTGAACCAATCCGCAATATGAGAATTCCTTAAAATAACGTTGGATGTCTTCTTTCAACTTATCAATAGAGACGGTGCCATATTTTATGCGGGTTTCTATTAGGTTTGTCACCTTTGGATGAATCAGGATAAGTTATTTCCAAATTAGTTAAAACGATAGTTAATTTAATTAAATAGTTATAAATGAACTAAATGTTAATACTTTAAGTTGGGTTGTTCAAAAATTGGAACCCACAGTACCCACACATGTTGACGAACCCTTAGTGGAAATGTCAAAGAACAAAAAAAAAATAATAATAACCGTGTATCTTATTTTCGACAAGTTTTTGTTGCAATTTTTATGTATTTTTTACGTCTTAAATTAAAAAAAAACTACTTTTGCTTACTTTATCACCAAACTTGCGCCTTGCTTCACCAATTTTTGATTGTTCATTTTCAATCGCTTCAAACAGAAATATCGATTCCACATGCGTCAAATCATGTTCCGGTTTTGACAGCAAATAATATTCTGCAAGGGCTAATAATTTTACAGTAGATTACCACATGTACCTAATTCTGTAATTAATATAACTTTTACTAGATTTACCAATTGGCTTCTCTAAGTATTCGTACCGTTTGCTACCAGCAATGTCTGGAGAGTTTTCTGCCAGAAAGTTAAGGCATTTGATCATTCTTGCTAATGCAGTGTCCCCTTCAAGCTTTCCTTTCATTTCCTTTGAAACTTGCGAAACTACGTCGGGTTTCTAAATAATGTAATTTCTTACTTTTCGGTAATAGACTCAGACAATATGTAAAATATGTGAAAGCAAAATAGATTTTTTAAAATAAAGTTTCCGATATATATTTTATAAATTTCCCGTATTTTGTATAAGTAATATAGAAAACTTTTCACCTTGTTGGTGTTCCCACTATTCGCATAGGCACAATTCACAAAGAAAATTATGGCTAACCACTTCATGCTGATAATTAGCAATGCGTATGCAAATTCAACTCACAAAGTACTTCAATGTCTTAATCAAAGGCAGGGTGAGGATAGTACTAATAAACTGGGTGTTTAAGCCGCCTTTTAAATCTTGTTCAATACTGAAATTCGTAGTAGGTTTTATTTTTGAAAAATATCTCTGGTATTTTTATTTTGAATTTATCACCACCAACTAGACCTTCGAGAATAAACGGAGTTAACATTTTCAGAGAAAAATTAAAAGCAGTTTTATTTGCAGAGTTACACATCGGTAGTGCTTTTGTACTAGTAACGTAGGTACTTATTTTGTATGTTATTTGGGTTCCATCTCGTGGTAAAGACTTTGCTGTAAACTGTTTCGAGATTTCAATAGAACTATATCCTACTTATTTAGCCGCCTTGTTGAGGCATTGTTAATATTTTTTCTTTCATTTCTAAAATGCCTGCATAACCATATTTTTCTAAACTATCTACGTGAGGAGTAGAAGGGAGGGAATTTAGGGAGAAGTAGGAGGAAGGCTTCATTCAAAAAAGGAAATTTTTCAAAACCCGTGGAAAATTTATATAACATTTAAAATTTAATAGTAATTTAACATAAATTTATATATGTGGCAGCTAATAGGTTTAAACGCTACGAACAATGCTAATAAAAATTTAGAGACCCTGCATGTTAAAGTAATTAAAGGCTTAAGGGCGAAAAAAAGACTAACAACTAATCTCTTAAATAGATAATTTTGGGTTTTGAACAAATACACCTCGGTTAACATGCTATGTAGTTAGAAAAAATGCGAAGCGGCTAGTGTTTACAAGACTACTAAAATTTAAGCAGTTTAGAACTAAAACACCTCTTAACGGTTATTATTGTATTTGCAACATGATACACAAAAAGTTACTAAACATTACAGTAGTCCTTGTTGCCTGAATTTTGTTTGGTGTCATTGCATGCAATTTTGTATGCACGGTTGGCCTCTCAGTATTCCGATTTTGCACTACTAGGCCAAATAGGGTGGTAGGACAACGTTCTTTTCCTGTTTCAGTAATTTTATTAAACTAATTTAGCGCCGTGGAAAGTCTCAATTTGAAGATTTTTCTGAACAGATAAAATTGAATCTCTCCTAGATGTCACTATAATTGAATTTATGCTAAATTTTATTAGCAGGGAGTGGAAATATTTGTGCATTAAAAGTTCAAAATATAAATAGTGCGGCGTGAAACAAAAGTTTGTTATTTTATACATAAATAATTTTGGTACCTAGAGTAGTTTAGCGTCAAATTCTAAGCCGCAAAAATTACATCTGGTTTGCCCAGGGTACTCGTCAAATGTCAAAATTTTATATATTTAACGTGTTTTATCCAATTCCGCTAGACTTCGGGAGCCAAATTTTGTACATAAATGAGACTTGTAACTGGAGAGGTTCAGGGCAATATTCAGGGTAATTATTTCCAGATTTTCCAATGTCAAACGTCAAATGCCAAAATGCTCTAAACTTAACATGATTTTTCAATACCGCAAAAAGCGCTTAAGTTGCAGGCGCCATATTTAGCATCTAGCAAGGTCAAATATGAAAATGACCTGAATTTTTGACAAGTTGGTACTTCCGGTTTTCTCTGGGTCAAAGTTTAGAGCTTTCAAAGAGAAAGATCCAATTGAGATCCGTCCAACAATTTTGTTTTAGCGGTAATTGCTAGATAAATTTTAGACTATAAATAATTACCGTTTGATTATTTATTTTAGTTTTCTTTGCGTTAAATTGGAATTATTACAAAGGTAACAATATAAAATTGGCTTCGTAGAAGTGACGTCGATTTCCTTTAGCATCCGCCAATGACCACGTTAGAAAAAATATTCCAAGTCATGTATTAAACTTTTTTAGTAAATTTAATTTAATTATCCAAGAAGAATCGGTGTATTCATAACGTTACATGACCGGGGGAAATTTCATTAAAATTTATTTGATTATGACAAAGCCTGGATGCAAATGTAATATTTCCAACGCCGCATCATTTAAATAACAATTTAGTTACATCGTTTATTCCTAAAATAGTGCATTACGGGGCTGCTGTTGATTTGCATCACAAAGTTCAACACTATAAATGATTTTGAAAAAAATTCAAAAAAATATTAAAATTAAACTAAAGTCATTATTTGCTAAAACAAATTACTACAATGTCACCAAAATTCGACATAACTTTTGCACTGTTGAGCACGATCTACTTGATTGATGGTGCTTTTGCCCGTGGTGGTCAACCGGCAATGCTCACGGGACTCCTGGATCCCATAAATGGGGTAATATTTTTCTTTAACTCAAGTACTTGTACATGCCCTCGTAGCAATACGTAATTAAAATTAATTCAAAATTTAGATCAATTTAAAAAGTTAAGTTAAAAAGTACTAAACTAAAGTCTGTTTCCTTATTAGATATCGATATCCGTGAATGGGACACTGCGTGTTTATTGCTCTTATGTCTACGTGGAACCCACTTCAATATCGTGAGTTTAACATTACTCCGTATTTACTGCTTTGATTACTTTTGAAATTTTGCTTTGGCTTTCTATCGCAACTATTCTCTATTACTGAATAGTTGACAATAGGCATAAGCCATAATCAACACAAATTGATTGAATACTGAATAGTAGCAATCATGCTACACATAAATTTTAGCAGGGGCAGAATGCTTTGTAGATCTCGGTGTACTGCAAAGTATATCGCAATACTTCAGCCCTTCAAATTCCCAAATCCAAATAAACTTCCGTGGATGTGGCAAAAAATTCTTTAGAATGACTTTGTGACTAAATTAACATAGAGACTGTATCTGCATTGCAAAAAAAATATGCAACTTCTTGCGAACTAACAAAAAACTGAACATTCCTGCTGAGATTTAAA
>JAQFYP010002654.1:0-12298 GCA_034694865.1 Bilobella braunerae | reverse complement strand
ATCTCCGTGAACTAGGCATACACAGCCAGAGGATATGGAAATTACCTGATAAGGTTTCCCAACAGTGTTAAGGGAATCCTAAAGATTGCCCTCATTTGCATAAAGTCACCTGTGATTATCAGGCGAAAGCTACGGCCGTACCTGATTTAAGGTTGGTTTCCTCCCTGTGTGGACTAAGCCCGTAAAACAGCGGAATGTTACGGATAGTCTGTTGTGCCCGCTTGTTGACAACATCTATGCTAATGAGCCCCTCCCCTACCATTCCCTTACCCCTCTCCTTTACATGTTGAGCATCCGCTCTGCGGGAATTTCAAATAACGTGCCTTTGACATACCATTTGCTGAATCCTCTGAAAGGTCCAAATGAAAGGCTGCAGCAGTCCTCAGCAAACAAGGTGGTGACTCCGAGAAATTGATTATGGCCGGTAGCATGACAGCAAAATCTGAGAGAAGTTTTGACTTGGCTAAGGTGGTAAAAGAGGCATTAGGAAGTGCAACAAGAGCAACCAAAATGCGCCGAGTTCTGCTTCAAACCACTGAGAAGCTAGAACACTATACGGCAGAGGCTCTTGCTCTAATGTATGATTGCGGTTTAAGTAAGTCTCAGTATATGCAAATTCGGTTAGGCGCAAAATGAAGAAACGCCCATCGTACTTATTCCATCATTATCGCTGCAGTTATTAATGCTAAGAAAAAAACTCTACCATCCACAATCATTGTTGATCCGGAAGGCAAACTTGCCCAAGTTCAGCTACAGGATTTACTAAATCCATACGGCAAAACGCATTTTCTCTTTGAATCGCAAACCGATTTTTCAGTTCCTTGAAAAAATTATCAAAAAATAGCTACTTTAGAACTAATATGCATTTGGGCTTTGGATGTTGCAACTGGCCATTTCATCTTCAGTCAGCAAGAAGCTCCAAAATCAACCTCACTTTTGGCGATATCGATGTTTCCATTGCGTCTGGTTTGTAAAAATAACATACTCTGGATTAACCGAACACCTCAGTCTTATCGATACTGCAGGCCTATCAAACTGACTTACATTAAAGAAACCGAGGATGTCGTCCAAGAAGAATCAAATTTAGTACGTGCTCAAATTGAACATCTTAATAATTTTGTAACTGTCTTATCGGATGCGTACTCAGTTTAAATAAAAAATCAGATGCACATGACTATGGTTGATGGGAAAGGGCTCAACCACACTACTGGAACAACGAGAATGCAAGTCAGCTCATACTGCAAGGCGAAACCCACCATGTTCAATAACGTGGAACACAGGAATAATTAATCCTAAACCAAGTACAATGCAGTACGGTGTATCACCGCTTCATTCTGGATTCGTGTCTAAGAATGCTGCCAGTATATATACTATTGCCTAGATTTTAAAAAGTGGCAGGTCAAGGGTCAACATCAATTGCTTCGTGATGCAAGAAAAAAAGATATTCGAAAATCTCTGAGCAAGGAATTGGTACTTGAAGTTGACCAAGTGAGGGTAAATTTGTCTGAAACCTCCAACACTGGCAACACTGCAAGAAGAGCATTTGCATCTTACGAGAAGTTTGCTGAAATTTTGGGCCTTGATCCGCAACTGATTTTGTATGATGAAGCAACTGATGAGTAACTTTAATTGCTTTGTCCTGTCAACTGTTAATTGATCCAGAAAAGTATGGACAATTTTGCGGAGGCACAGCAAGACTATATGTCCAGCTTTACCCGTGGTTTACAAGCCAGCGTCCAGTTCAAATTATGAGCCACAGTATCCTACCAGTTGGCCTAATGAGCGAGGAAGCTGGGGAATCCCGCCATAAATATTTTCGAAGAGATCGGGAAATTCATTCCAGAAAAATTGGTCCAAAAGAAACAATGGAAGAAATGTTTACAAAAGTGCTCGATTGAAGAAAATAAAACGCCTTCATCTTCCAGCTGAAGTAATTTCCATGTTTGTTGTCTCAGATTCTGATCACGAAAAAGATGATTTATCAAGTGAAACAATCGATGAAGAGGACGAATTTGAAGATGGCCTAATTACTACTTATAATCAACTGGATAGTTTGACGCTCGACTCTGAAAACAACGGGGAATTGTAATTCACCTTCAATTTCAAATTTGATTAACTTCAAATAACAATTCAATATGCAAATATAATGTACGACAACCAATTTCTACTAATGGGTATGGAACTGTATTTACACATTGCTTAATTAATAACTTAATAAAAACTTTTCATTCATGCAAAACTAGAAAAAAAAAGCCGAAAACCCATTGCTAGGGTTTTGGGATTATTTAGGGGGTAAAAAATATTAGCTGAGAGGTCAGACCCGCTTGACATTCGAATTTTCAAATTTGTTTTTACTTTTCACCCTTAAAAAATTCTCCCGAAAAACAGCTTTAATAAACGTTTACCAGTTCAATAGTCATGGTGCAACTAGGCGGACAGAGAGAAATATTGTGCATTCTCATAAAGTAGCTTATTACGTGGTAAAACCGTCAAACAAATAGCTGAAGTAAGAGGAGTTGATAGAAGACATTAAAAACGAAACATTCAATTTGTTAAATTAATAGGATGAAAAACTAAATTTCGGGTAAAAGGTGAGCATGTGGATTCATCGGAGCTCTACAGCTTGATTTTTTTGTTTTGCAAAAAATGAGGTTTTATATTTGTCACTTTTGTTTTGATGTGAAGGGATTATTTCTGAATGAAAGGGGCTCTGGGATGATTGGGACTATAATAACTTTTAGCTACGTGGCAGACTAGAATTTGACTTTGAATGGTCAATTTAAGGTCAAGTGGTTATTTCCGGGTCAAGGCATGCTTTCCGGCAAAGGTAAATTTTTATGTAAACGGGGGCTCTAGGGTTATCGGGAACATCATAACGTTTTGATTCCTGCAACGTAGGGTTTGAACTTAAATTATTTTGACAACAGGTTATTTTGGGGGTCATTTGAGAGCTACAGAGAAAAGTGTACAATACTAATGTTGGTCCCCTGTATAAGATGAACAACTTTTGTATGGGTAATTTTTTATTTTGTAATATAATGATTAATATAATATCTTTGACCTTTACGTTTGACCCTCAAGAAGGTCATTTGCGGTCAAACAAAAACAAACTTAAACTGAGCCGGATCTCGAGGAATTCATATCTGAAAGCAGACTTGAGATGTTGAGATAGTTCCTGAGAAAATTATGATACTCAGACGGGCAGACGGACAGATAGTACGAAAACATAAAGAAGCTTTGACTTCGTGTTACGCTACATAACAAATAATAGCTAATAGCTACTTATAGTATAAATATGATTCTTGAAACCATTAGAGGCCAAATACCGGTATGAGACCCTCGCTATTGTTCATAAAATGAGAAGTAGTCAAGCTATTTTTTTTTCACAATTTTGGGTATGTTTCACCCTTTTGGAGTCACCCTTAGTTGACCCCAATATGACGTTGTAAGACTGGGGTCATCATCACTATCCGTCTAAATTATCTCTGGGTCAAGTTGAGCAATATTGCGTATTGATTAGAAAGTGAAAAAATGAATTTGTAATTTAGGACAAGGAATCCAGGACTTTGGACCACTGTGCATGGTCCTGGTTGGACAGGATCATCTGCATGACCTGGAGAAATCGCTGTTTCTGGCGCCGGAATTTACGGACACTGGAATCCCAGCCGTATATTTCGCGGGAGCGCCTAGAATTTTGGAGCTGGAGAAAATAGAACCACAGGAGTTTGGCCCGGAGCTTGTCGGCGCAGCGATTTTTTCCTTCGACGAGGCTTCCTCCTTGGAAATCGCTGCAGCGTCTAGGTCAGGTCACCTTTTGTTTTAAAAAACATTGTTCTAAAAAATCTTAATTTTTTTTTTTTTATAAAATTAAGTTGTGACGTTGTTTGAACCATTTTTTTTAAGACATTGTGTTAAATTTTTTTGAAAAACTAGTTTTAAACGTAAACAAACGTAATCGCTGAATTTTTCAATCTATTGCTTGCCGTTGTCGCTTTGTGCTGCTTCCTATTTTGACTGACAAGAGTTGCTAAAAACACTTATTTTAAAAAAAAACTTGGACTTGTTTTCAAATTGTATGCGAAACTTTTTTTTTAAATTGCCGAGCATGCGCTAAAATGGCATATTTCGGTCACTCCTTCGGCTATGATGGAAGTTGTTCTAAGTTTTAAAATAACTTTGTAAATTTAAAAAAAAATATAATTATTTTGAGATGCGTTTTTTAAACAGTATAACAGCTGAATTTGTGAATCTAGTGCTTGCGCCTTGCGCTGTTTCCTTCTGATCTTCGCTTTGAAATAATAACGGAAGTTTTTGGCGCTGATTCTACGTGAAACGAATGTCGTAGCGCTATTGGATTATGAGAGGGCGGAGCTCTGTAGACAAAGTGCAACTAGTCGTTGATTTTTGTTCGCTGCAAATCTGACATGATTTGAAGGGACGGAGCGTCCTTCCAATGCTAGAGGCTGTTGATGTCGCTTTCAGCTCTGCAGGGTTGATGAAGCGGTTTAACAAGAATCAGCTTCAAGTCCACCTCGGAGAGGACCTTGTCGGAGCGGGAGTAGAACATGCTTGGGTACAGTGACACCGTGGGACGCTGAATCGCTGATCTTGCATTTCTTGGCAAGAGTCAAATAGACACTCTTCACTTCTGCTGGAGTTACGCGCCGCGAAATAACGAGAAATTTGCAGCAACTCATTCAACACGTTAGATTAGCATTATTTGCGTCGAAATAAGATGAATTTATGAAAATTGTTTTTCATACAAATAATTTCAAAAAAGTATTTTAAAAAACGTTGGCAATTAGTTTGGTAACTAAAACTTATTAAAAATTACTAGTTTTTTTTTCAGTTTTTTTAACTTTTTAAGTTGAAAAGCGAATTCTAAAAAATTTTTGAATTCGGAACAGCTTCAGCGATCAGCAGGATCGAGTGCAAATTAATTTAGACACTGGAAGCGGAGCGGACGTTTAGGAAATATACGAGTAGAAGAAGATATTGACCCTGATTGCAATCGCTGGAATCCTTCGATCCGAATGGAACCATGGTCACCTTCCAGTGACAATATCCTTGCAGCGATGGGACTCACAATCGCTGAGTTTTTGTTCTCTAAAACAATAGGTTGATTAAGGTAGGCAAACAGCGTGATTTCTAGCGTCAGCGATTAAGCACAGCGATTGAGATTCCAGTCACATTTTAATTTTATTTCTCAAAAATCTTAATTTTTTAATCAAATAAAGAAATGAAAAGTGAAGCTAAACATATATTTACATTTACATGCGAAAAACGTGCAGAATTTCATACGGCGCTGAAATTGATTTCTTCCAAATCTGCAATTGCCAAGTAAGTCATTTTTAGTCTCAATTTCTCGTTAAATGTACAATTTCCTTAAGATTAAACAATTTTATTATTACAATTTGTTAGTAAATTAATTAAAACTTAAATAAAATTAAAATTTAATGACTAATCAAAATAGTTAACCGTATTCCTTAGACATTTCTCCAACCTGCAACTCTCTTGTTAAAAACGTTTAAGAACGTTTCGCAACTCTCAAATGTAGTGAGCACGGTTGATGCAGCAGTCAACAATTCGAAAATTGTGATAATTTGAGATTCAGCGCTCAAGGACTGCGGCGCACAAATTCCCAATTCGCATACCATCACAACTCAAATCAAGCTTAACTAGCAAACTTAATTAAACCTAATTAATTAATTAGTAAAAATTAAACACTAACTCACAACGCTATAATCAACATAAAATATATTTCGTCAACGACATATTATGTCAAAAAGACTAGAGTACTCCAGACCAAAATTTTTATAATATGATTTTGATGATAAAATTTATAAGTGACAAAAGTGATAATTTTAATAACGAAAACTCATCAATTACGTCTAACTATTGATTGATTAATTAAAAAATAAACTCATCAGTAATTTTTTAACGTTAGTGAACGTAGCGAACGTTCATGCACCATTTGAAACTTGAAGCAAATTTTCATATGGTTTTTGAAGACAAAATTTTTTAAGTGGCGCAGAAGTGGCATTCAATTTTTTATCAATTTTGAAAAAAATAATTTTAGGAATTTGGATTCTGGTTTCCAAATATTTCAAATTAAAAAAAAATTAAAGTAATGAAAAAAGTCTTTTTGAACTTTTTTTTAAATGATGAGATCTGTCAATTGTTTTTAATCTTCAAAAAGTTTTGAAAACCGGAACAAAGGTTAATTTGGCTAGAGCTGAATCAGCGCGCGGCAGCGGTTTGCACGGAACAAAATGGCACTCGAAATCGATCGGACACATACACACGTGATAGGTAGCTTGAGAGCAGTACAAATCGCTGAATCGCGATATCTTAATAATTCCATGACCACCACCTACCAAGGCAATTTTTCCAGCGATGAAGACCTTACAATCGCTGAATTTTCGTTTTCTAAAACTATTTTTTACTCCCATCTTTACAGTTCTGCGGAGGATCGCTCATGCGCAATTCAATAGTAATGGAAGACGCAGCGCTTTAAGCCTCAACAGGAATCTCAGATCAATCGTCCCTGGTCAATTCAACGGTGCGTTTTTTCAAGATGTTTTGTCTGCAGCGATGAGGGCCACAATCGCTGAATTTTTTCTAAAGCAATCGCTGTTGATGCAGTGAGACAATCAGCGTCATTTCCGGTTTCAGTGACGTATAGAATTGAATTTTCAAAAACGATTTCTTGCAAATTTGAAAATTCAGCGATTGAGAAAGGGCCACCATTGAAACCGTCGAGACCGCTTAATTGTGTTTGGAAAAATTCATAATCAAATTTGTTTCAAAAACTAAAAATTTTGAATAAATTTTTAAACATTTCTAAGAAAAACAAAAAGAGCAGAATTGAAACTTTTATTTGAAGTTATCGAAATTTTAAACACTGCCTCACCTAGATCACACACTTTTTCAATATATGCAAAACCAGCCGAATTGCAAACGGCGTTTAAATTAAAAGGATTGGATTGTTTCCCGAACTTGCAATTGCCAAGATTAGAAATTTTCCCTCAAAGTAAAATAAAACTATAATTAAAAACTAATCATCATTACACTTTAATTGTAATTAACTTAATCTTAATTAAAACCCAATCGCAATTAAAATACTTTCATGACACACACCTCACATTCAGAAATTCCTTCAACTCTCTCGTCACTCATCCATCTCGTTTGATAAAAAAACACACTTTTTCAAAATTGTTTGAAAATTTTGAAACAATATAATCGCTGAATCTAGATCATTGCTTGACGCTTGCCCTCTGCGCTTGCTTTTCTGAACTTCACTTTGAAATGAGAACATAATTTCGGTGCTGATTTGTCCTAAAACGCGTTTCGCAGCGCTGTCAAATTCTGAGAGTTCGGAGCCTTGTAACGGACGTTCAACTGGGCGTTGAATTTTGATGGCTTCAAATCTGAGATTATTTGCAGCACTTGGACTTGATTCCGTTTCCTACTCGTTTCAGCGAAATATTTGGATGAAGCTGAATTTTGGAAGTCATATCGAGTGGGCGGAGCTAAATAGCCCCGATACGCTGATTGGTCAAATTGTTGCAGTGACGCTCCAAACTCGTAGTTTCCGGAATGTGTTGAAATGCATCTAAAATTTTGAAAGTTTTCAGAGCTATCAGCACTGATTAGTGTAACCAGCGTTCCTAACGCTGGAACCGTGATCTGGATCCTGCGGATGCCATTTGTATTTATTCTGATATCTCAGGAAATTAGATGCACTCGGGTAGCCATATCCGGGAGGAGGGGAGAATTTCAGCGTTTTCAGGGCTACGCTAAAAATTAGCATTATTCGAGTGCTCGGCGATGAATCAGTGCAATTTCTTCCAGAGCATGGAACTTGATCTGGTGGCGTTCGTTTTCTAGAATTGTTAGTTTTGCGTCATATTCTGGAGGCAACTGCTCGCTTGAGAGGATTACGGCTGCGTAATTTTTTGGAATGTCTTTGTGGCACTCGACTCTCCAGGGTTGGCATCTGGGTTCCATTTTTTGGTAAGTGCCAATTATGCACTCTTCACTTCTGCTCCAGTGGCGCGCGAGAATTTTGTAGTAACTCCGTCGGCCGAATTTGCGTTCGATAAGGGTTCCCTGCCTAGGATTAGTTTAATTTATGGAAATTATTTTTCAAATAAATAATTAAAAAAACGATTTAAAAAACCTTGGTAATTATCAAGTACAAATCAATCTACAATCAAGTTATCAAAAATTCAAAAAATAATTTTCTTTTTCTATTTTTAAAAAAGTGTTAAATCCGGAACAGAATCAGCGATTGGCTCGGAAAAATATGACCATTTGAAGGGGGACGGAGGCTTTAGGTAGAACAAATTAACGCTGATGACAAATCGCTGAATCGCTGAAATCCTTCCAGTCACGCTATCTTTGCAGCGATGGACCTCACCGTAGCTGAGTTTTCGTTCCCTAAAATAATTGGTTGATTCAATTAGGCAAACAACGCGATTTCTATTATCAGTGATATAAAATTCAGCGATTGAAACAGCGATCTCAGTCGACACACCATTCCAATTAAAGTCACTTTTTTTTTCAGAAATTTATAATTTTCATAATCATTAATCATATACAAGAAATACCCAACCAACAACCAATCAAAGAATTTATTTGCACAAACCCAGAAGAATTTGATCTGGCGCTGAAATTAAAAATTTGATTTTTTTTCCGAATCTGTAATTGCCAAAAGTTTGCCATTTTGAATTGCTATTTTGCTTAATTTCTATAAATTGCACTTAAGTAGTTAATCACAATTAAAAATTAATTACAATAAAAATTTAATCACAAATTGAAATATTCACCGTAATTCTCACCAGGATAATACACAAGTTTCTTCAACCTACAAGTCTTTTGTTTAAACATTCTTAAGTCTTCACATTTTTTCGATTTTCTATTTTCCTTTTCAAAATTTTAAAAATCCTGTTGTAAAAAGAATTGAGCAGAGGCTTTCAGCAGCGTTCTCAGGGCAGTCTCCTTCTCCAAGAAATATGTTAGGTGGTTTCCAGTCGCAGCGATTAGCAGCGTTTCAGCGTCTTAAAATACCAGAGGCCCCAAGGAGACTTTAAACTAAAATTTGCATTTTCGTCGATCGCTGAAGCGCTGCACAAATCCACCTAAAAATTTCAATTTTCGACCACCACCTACGAACTAAGCTAATTTTTGTTCTAATTTATTTCTAATGAAAAAAAAAACAGTAGAATTTCAGACGGCCTTGAAATTGATATTTCACGAATCTGCTGCAATTGTCAAAATTTGGGGCATTTTCATTTCATTGCGATTTCTTTATCAATAAAAATTTATCTAGATTTAAACCACAATTAAAACACGATCAACATTTAATTACAATTAAACTTACAATTAAATTTTAATAAATAGTTAATGTTATTTCACAGTATTAGTATATCATCTCGTTTCGAAATTGTTAATTTACATTTTTAATTTAACACAACCACATGTCAGTTTTTTTTTTTCAAAATTTCAAAATATGCAAAAATATTTCGATCGGCTCGGAACTAAAAGACACTGACAGGGGGCAGAAAGTTGAAACAGGTGGTTTGAGAGCAGAAGAATAAATTGACACTGATTGCAAATCACTGAATCGCTGGAGAAATATTTTAAATTTTAAAGATTCCTGGCCACATTCCAAGGCAAATTTACTAACTGCAATGCAGCTCCTGATTGCTGAATTTTCGTTTTCTAGAACAACTTTCCATTCTCACTTCACAGTTCTTCGGAAAGGTCGCGTATGCATACTTCAACGGTAAGGAAAAAAAGCAACGTTTTCAGCGTCAGAGGGAACTTGAAAAGTTTCATTGCGGCTTGAAGCGATTCTTGTTTTCGGACTTCTCAATTTGTCATCTTTTGCCAATTCCAGCGATTTCACAGTTCGCTCTTTTGTGTCGGCTATTCCGATGACGTGGTTTGTTGGTAATTGCTTATCAGCAATGTAAAGCGCTTGACTCGCTTCATCGTAACAAAGTCGTAATAAACGTAATAAATAAGTCCCTCATCTAATCAATTAATGAAATAATTAGTAAACTTTAATTAAACTTTCATTAATTACTTTAATCAACCTTCAATTAACCCAATACAAAAATGGCTGTGAACTGAATTTTACCCAGACTTTCGTTCAGGTGAATGGCGTTTCTAAAGCTTATATTTTCATTTCCGGAAAACTTCAACCAATCGGAAATCAGCATTTTGATCTATTTCAAACAAAAGCACTTGCTAATAACTTTTTAAAATTTTTAAAACAAAATTTCGAACAAAAAAATTGTTTAAAAAAGTACTTTATTGCTAAAAGTAATTTATGGGGTCGCCTTCAAATATTATCGAAGCATCCTCGTTACAGATGCCAACAAGGTGCTGAAGCTTCGTTTCAAAAGCAGTTCCATCTTGATTGCCGAACGGAAACCAATCCTGTTCAAATAGAAATTTTGAATACTGATTTTTTTTAAATTCTGTTTCTTTAAAAATTTGTTTGAAAACATTACCATTATGGGATTCTCAATTTGATGCCACTGGGCCGAGGAGAGGAAACGCTGATTCCAAAACGTAGAAATTGTTCCAATTCTCCTCTCTTCCAGTGCCAGCAATCCGTTTCAGTGATTTTCCTCATGTAAAAATTTTCAAAAATCGATTTTAAAAATTTGAAACTTCGTTTTAAAGCGTTTTCATACTTCATGCGGAAGAGCTAGGTGGCCTAAATGAAATATGAAAAAATTAGGTGATTTCCAAACGCAGCGTTTCAGCTCCGTAGAAGGTTAAATACCAATGAAACTTTAATACTTGTATTTTTGTTGAATGGTTAAATTGTAAAACAAACAAACACATTTTTAAAATTGGTATTAAACTTTGAAAATTTTATTTTTAATTTTAACGGAAATTTCGCAGTTTTGCGATTTCCGGTATCAGCGAAGAATAGAACAGAATCATTTTGAAAAGCGATTCCTTGCGAATTCGAGAATTCAGCGATTCAGAAATGGCCATCAGCGACACCGCTTCCTATCAAACTACGTTCTAAAAAAATCAGGATTAAAAAAAGTCAATTTTAAAATGGAAATTTGATAATCGACCATATCAATCTATCTTTAACTTAAATTTTAGTATGAGAAACACCAGAAGAATTCCTGACGGCGCTGAAATTAGAAATTCGAGTCCGCAATTGCCAAAACGCCATATTTAATTGCAATTTTGCCGAAACGTAAAATTAAACTACTAATTAAAATTTATCTCAAATTAAAACTTAATTACAAATAAAATTTAATCCACGATTAAAATACTTCAGAGTAGGAAGCCCTGTCTAATTACGAGATTTCTCCAACCTGCCGCTCTCATCTCGTTTCGAAATGTTGAAATACTCAAATTCTTTGTTCATCGTCAAATTTTCAGCTTTTCCAAAATTTAGGAAATGACTTATACATTGAACTAAGTAAACTATGCTTGCAATTAACAAATGCTTTATGCATGAAATTAAGGAAATTCGTTTGAACGTTACGAAAATTCTTTTGCGTCGTTTTAAAGGGGCGGAGTCAAAGGGGTGAGACATTGCGGGCGGAGCATGGAACTTCGTCTCGTTTTCTATCATTGCCAGTTTTGCGTCATTATCTTGACGCAACTGCTCGAAAATTCGTATTTTGGGTCTCCCCGAAACAAAAATGGAAAATTATCAAACCTTGGAGGCAGCCGTTCAGAAATTTTTCAAAAGTTCTTTGAAAATCACCAAAGAAATTGAAGTGGACCAGAGCAGGGAAAAAAGAAACTGAAAATCGGCCCTGTACGTTACTTTGTTCACGCAAGAATTGACGAAAAATCAGGCAAAATTGGCATCCGTGCTTCGGGCAAAAGGGAATGAGCTCCGAAATTCAAATTCTGGTTTGTTAACTCCCGTCCGACGCGGAATTCTGGAAACTGTGGAAAATGAGGGGAAAGGAAAACGCATCAAGTACTTCTTGCAAGGAGGAAATCTACAGAAACTTCATTGACATTTTTAACTTTACTGAAAGTTAATTTTTGTTTTTGTTATTTAAAAAAAAATTTCATTCTTTTAGTACAGCATATTTTCAGCTTATTTTTAAACCAATGATGTCTTCAATTTATTCATTTTATAATTTCCCTAATCTGAATTTATGATTTTATCTTGTCACAAAAGGAAATGTTGATTTTGAACTTTGTACTTTAGAAATCGAAATTTTTACAGCTACTGAAAATTGCTTATGAAGCACATTGTTTGGATAGAACTAAAAGTAAATGGTGTCACAGTAGAAGT
>JAQFYP010002653.1:0-12301 GCA_034694865.1 Bilobella braunerae | reverse complement strand
AGGTATTATTTGTAATGTTTCCTTAAGTTTGGGCAAGATTACCGGTTTTCGAAATTCGGTCAGAGGAATTCAAAAAGTCAGAGGAATCCATTGAAAGTCAGAGGAATTCACTGGTCAGAGGAATAGTAAAGTCCTCTAATGGACTTGACATGTTTGTATTTTATTGAAGGGGGTATTACTACAGTAATAGCAGTAGCTCCATACAATACTCTGCCAATATTTTCCCTATTGTCTCCGCGCCTTTGTCGGAGTGGAAGCTTGGATAAATATTGTGAAAGAAATCATCCTATCTACTACCGGGTGCTTTAACATAGAAAGTTAAGGATGCCTTCTTAAGCAACCCCTCGATCGGTGTTACACCCGCGCGCTTTCGATCTGCATATGCAGGGTTTTCAGATAAGCTAGCAGTCGAGAGACCAATACGATCAAACTAATTCCTTTTGCTAGTCCTTTGGCAAGTTTATCTTTGGGCGAGATCAGTAACGTCGTCATTTTTCTTTTCTCCATGGAGAAGCTGAGTCTCGATCTCAGGTTGCCAGTAGTGATATTGAGAACTTTACCACTGGACAACTAAGCCTTTCAACCAAGCCTAACCTTTTGTTTTGAAATTTTAAAGATCGCTGAAAATTTAGATACGGCGTAAGTAACAAAGTTTATTTTAGACTTTTACGTTTTTAGAGGATATAGAACGTTGAAATTTCCAGTGCTATGGAGGCTAAAACCTAATAAAAGTACAAAAAAAAAAGAGATACTAAAAGTGTACGTTTAAATTGCATTTTCAAATGAAGAGGAAACTGAAGACTTATAAAAGAGTTGCTGGGTCGATGCTCGGCAATTCACGGTAAAGATAAATATTCCAAAACTAGATAATGTGCCTGTAGTTGGAATTTTAGGATAACAGTAAATGACAGGTTATATTATTAGTTTAAAAAGGTAAAAATATCTTTAGGTAGTTCTTAACAAATTCAGTATAAGCTAAAATTTCTATTGTATGTTTTGCAGTTGAAATAAAACTTACTTCACTCACACTGAATTCTGAAGTTTCTTACAGAGATACAGGAAATTTCTTACTCTGCGTTACTTTGCAGCAGAGTAATAATTCTGTGCACTTATTTGCAACAGGTGTCAGTTTGAATAGTGCTTCACAGCGTTAAGGTTTGCTCTCCAAAATTTGCATCCACGGGTGTCAGACTATTTTCCATGATTGAACTACAATTCCACCCGTAAACACTACTCATTGCAGCATATTAAGATGGAGTCAGGTAGTTGTCGACATAATTGAATTTGGAAACTTCTAATGAGACGATCTAGAAGTCTTTTATCAGCGATTCAACTATTGACCTCGGCAAAGATGCAAACTGAAATTACTGACAGACTCACTTGCCTATTTGTGACAATTGTCGATCAGCAGAAATCAATGTGTAAATTACCCTAGAGTTAGATTCATAAATGTTCAAATTTTTTGGAAACGTCTTGGTCTTAAAAAAAGGTTAGTAAGTTTCCATTACAGAACTTATTAATAATAACATTTTTTTGGAAACATATTGAGCAATAAAAACAACTACATCAATAATGTGTCAGAATACAGACTCATTTAAAAAATCCCAATTTAAAACTGAAGGGTTTTGATGGAATTTTCCACGTTCTCGTATAATATTTTAATTTAATGGGTTCACTACGTTACTGATATTCGCTATAATATTTGCTATAAATAGAATATTCGTTAAATTAAATAAATGAAAGCTACGGACGTACTTTCGGGCATTTTTTTTTATTTAAGCGTTTCACTTTCTCTTTTACAGTAGTAGTGTGTGCCTGAGTAAAATTCCGCCTCTCTAGGAATGAAAATTAATTCTAAGTCTCAATTGAAAATTTCAAATTGAAACAAAACGTGTCGTAGCGGCTGAAAATCCAGTATCGAGTTAACCTAGTCAATTGAGGTTGGTTGCTTATTTAAGCACGCATGTATATTTGTAATTAAAGTCTTTTTGATTAAAACAGCATTATCCTTTAGAGCTTACAAAGCTAATCTACAAGCCAAATCTAAGGCTACAATCCAATCATTACTATTTGAGTCGGCATGCAAGATCTATTTTTGAATTTCATGGATTGTCTATAGAAGCATAATACTCCTACCTGAAAGAAAACATCAAGGTCATAAATTTACTAGAAATAAATTGTTTTTAGGAAAGGAGTTAATTAAGTATGGAATAAAAATATTACTTATTGATGGACCTATAACTCATGACCTTAGAATTTTACCTAAAAAGTTTTACCCTCACAATTAAAAACTTATAGATTGAACAATTTTTTTGCTGGCAATTTTACTAATTTTGCAAAATTTTGATTATAATTAATTAATAACATAATATTAATTACAATTAATAACAATAGTTACCCTTCTACGATACTTGTAAATAATATTTCAACTTTTAGGCATACATGAAATGCGTCAACAATTGTTAAAGCCATATAGAATCCAAACTTTTAATAAGACTTTTAACTTTTAATAATAGATCTATGGCAATGCCACCGTATTGAACTTCTATTTTAAGTATAGTTGGCATAATAAGCTAAGTATTCCGGACTGCCTGCAACTCAAGCATGTTACGGAAGAAATTTTCATAGTCAACCTTATACTGGCAATTCTGAATAACATGTTAATAATATATTTGTACTACGAACTCTTATTTGGAATCACTTCTCGATTTGAAAAAACCTTCATACTTGCGGCAAACTTTGCGTTTATTCAACTGAGTGCTTCGCAGTGGTACTGCTTAAACAGGAATCGAAGGAAAATAGCTATAACCATAGTAAACCACATACTAGAATTGCAGTGGATCCATCTCAAGGAAGCTGATATAGTATATGAAGCTGTGTGCTTAATGTGTGCCTGCCTTATCTTGTTTTATCCATATATTTTACTACCGGCATTATACCTTAACTCGTGGTACGTACCGGCCTGCTTCCACTCACTGATGCACATTACAAGTGGTTTGGCTGAACTACTATCAGAAAATGAAGGTTTACAACATGCCGCCTTCCATGTCATCAAATTTTTGACGATGCTTACAATTTCTGTAGCACTATCTAATGGACTGACATATTTTCTGATGATCTGTCATTGGATATTTAGTTATCATTACATATTATACATCTATGTAGATTCGATGCGACAAGCCAGGTAACAATATGTGTTTTAAAAAGTATTTAAGGAAATAAAGTCGGTACTATATTCAACTAGCAAAGAAACCTGTCCTAAGACGGCAGTATTCCTTCCCGTAGTCATTCTATGGGTCGTATGGACACATAACACTTTAATTGATAACTGATAACCCTTCCTTAATAAATATCTAACTACTAATATTTAATACAATAAAATTATTAGAAATCGATTTAAGCCATTTAAAATGTCATGGTTCGCTTCAGCGTACATAAAATTCCCCATTTACATGTCAAACTCAATTTCAAAAGTTCATTATTGTTAAATTTTAATCACAATTAACTAATTAGGAGTCGATTTTAAGCCATTTAAGGGTCATAGTTAGCTTCAGCGTACGTAAAAAACCCCATTTACATGTTAAACTCAATTTCGAAAAATTAATTTTTGTTAATTATCAATCGCAATAATTAACTAATTCAATTCAAAATTTGGGAATAAAGAAATTCTGTTAATCATTTGGTATCATGATATTTAGCAATTTCGAAAAGTTAATTTAAAAAAATAGTACCTAAGTTGAAACGAAGCTGCGAGGTCTCGAACCCGCGATGCTCGAGTCTGCTGGAAAAAATCCCACCACGCGGCCAGTTATTGTAAGTCAACATAAAAAAAAGTTGATTTTGTCTTTGCCTTGCGCCTCACGACGACGACGACGAAGATCGCCAACCAACTCTGTATTATATATAGTAATGCGTTTTTTTCAACATGTGTTATTAAATTGTTAGGTATGTATTATATCTTCTCCAGCTATTGTACATTAGTTCTTTTTCATATTATTTTAGAGTTGCTTCGCATGTTCCAGACCTCAATAATAAACCAACTGTTGGTGTGCGGGGTTGCGCAGAATTTTTCCGGATAAAATGCCTAGAGACTACATTTTCTACAACCATCGGCCACATGTTTTCTGTGATCTACTGTTTCTTGCTACAAATGTTCATTGCGATGACATATATTGTGCTGTGTTCAAAAGAGCTTCCAGTCGTCCTCACAATAGCCCTTGCTACGGCAGATGTTTGCGGAATTTTTGGAACAATTGCATTATTGAAGAAGGCAACCCAATGTCATATCTTCTCCAAATTATTAATTGACGAGAGTACACGTCATTTCAAGCATGTTTCAAAATACAAACAATTGTTTTGGCGTGGAATGAAGCCTCTTAGTTTAAGGGTGGGCATATTTTTTAATTTCGAAACAATGGAACTTCTCCTGGTTATATGGGGCGAAATTGTTTTCAAAACTATTATTGATCTAATGATTGCTCTTTAGAAGTAATTTTTTTTATTAGCTTATGTTTTAGTTTTTTTTTACGAGTCCTAATGATAATGAAGTACAACCAACAAAGCTTAAGTCCGTACAGTTTATCGCTTTGCGTCAATTGTTGGACGAGAATTATTGCTCCTGCAATATACTTAAATACGGCTATTTGCTATTCTGGCTATTCTTAAGTGAGTGTTTGCTCTCATAGCTCAGATTTAAACGATAAAACTTTTTAAAATAAAGTTTTTAACAAATAGGAAGGCCAATTTGTTGTGATAAAATGGTTTTCTCAATTGACCACCTATTGGAGCAAAGTTTGGGAGCAGGTGAGGTGCTTGTAGTGTAATTCAGTTCTGTAGTAAAACTTGAGGTCTTCAATTGGAACGTGCAAACAGCCTACAAATGGCAAGTAAAGGAAACCGCGGCCATAAAAATTAAGCAACGATATTCGTGAATGGAAATTGTTCCAATTATACAAGATAATTTCAACTATATACAAAATTTCCATATAATATATTTAACTAAACTTAACGAAAGTAATGGTTTCAAAGGTAAGCTAATACTGATAATTTTATTTTGTGACCCTAAGGTGTCAAAGTATGGTTGTAGAGGTCAAAAATTGTATACCTGAGCTGAAAATCATGTAGTGTATCGCCCGAAAGTTGGACAGGTGGAATTCAAAAAACTTATTTGTGACCTTGAAGTGTCATACGTCATGTGTCACCTCCCGAAACGTATCAAATTCTAAAAATATTTCACATTAGCAAATATTTTATTATATGCATATATTATGCATTTGTTATTGTACGCAAAATATTGCAATCGAGTAGATGACAGTGTATATGAAAGTGCACAGCTATATTTAAATTGATTGCTAACGTTTTTGCTCATGTCTGTCGAAACTTTTACCTTGATTTATTCTCATATAACATACATAGGTTAATAAAGTTCTAACGTTTTTACAACTTATTCGTAAGTTTTTAAGTTTTAAAACTTTTTTCTGGCTTTTTTAGAACTTTTAAAAGTTTTTACAAAAAATTTCTGTAATTTGACTAATTTTCTAGATTTTAATTATAAATTAATCAATTTCAATTGTGAAATCAGCAGAATTTGTCCGACTGTGATCAAAATCATTGTAAAAATTGAAATTCGGATTTTTTTTGCAGTATATACGATGTAAAATTAAAACAAAGCCAACAGTATTATTTGAGATAACTAGCAAGAATACTTGGAGTTTAGTTAAAAAAATCATTTACTTTACATTTACCTACATTTACCTACATTTACCCAAATAAAGAATAATTGTGGTCAACTGAAGTATTGTTTTACACCTTTTCAGACGTACGAATGATAGAGAAAATTTTATGTTTTGATATTTTCCGTCGATTTTTAGAACTTTTTTCTTTGTTTTTAGGTCTTTTTGGTCACATTTTTAGAACTTTTTAAGAACTTAAAGCGGTATTTTTAAGATCTTTCTTATCCTATGTCTGCATATAAGACAAAGGAGTTTCCTATGGGAACCAATAACTGATTAACCTAATAGTGACTTTTCTCTCCCAAAGTTGTACTTTAAATTACCAGCACCACGCATTTCTTCTCTGGCTCTAAAGAACGTATCTTAAGAAAGTTTCCGGTTGTTCTAGGAATTTTTGCATCTGTGTTGATTGCTTAGGCACTTGGTTTTGAACATGAATTTAATTAAGTATAAAATTAAAATATGGTTTATTGATAGAAACGCAAATATGCAAAATAAAATACTTAAAGCAAAGGCAATACAAAGCTTTTGATAATGCTATTAAATATGTAAGTTTTCAATATGCATTTTTGTTGAAATGTATATAGTTTTATAAAAAAAAAAGTTGAATTTGGTCAAAATTTGGGTTTAATTATCAAAAAGGTTCAACATGTTTTTGTATATACTATAATTTCAGCAAAATTTATTGTAAAAATGTTTGAGGTTTTCCAACCATAATGGTGCTGTCAAACATGCATGATGGGGGAAGTTATTTTTACACGAGGTAGTAACATTTCAAATTCTTAAGTGATGCAAATTTCGAAAGTGGCAAAAGTGGGACCTTATAAAACTTGAGAAATCGTGAACAAAATCACATAAGTTTTTTAATTCCTAGGTTGAAATCATTTTTTCCAATGTCCATAGAATAAAACTAAACTTTTCCATTTCATTATTTACTGAAAACAAGTGTTTTTGCAGAATTTGAAATTTTTCTGAATGTTGCAGGCCTTGCCTACTACTTGTTACTTTGGGTATATCTGTGATCACGGTAATCAAACAGCTGTGGTCAGAACAGTTAGAAGTGAGGGAGCAACTCACATAAATAAAATTATAGATGTGCGCTGATCCCTCACTCACGTTTTTTTCGTTTCTCTTAATTAATTTGAAAGTAAATTGTGCGGCTAATACAAACTACATCTCAACTTACTAAAGCCTAACTTAATTTTTAAACAATAAGACAATAAACAAATAACAATAAACCATTGAGTCGTACAACTTTAATTAATTGAATTAATTGTTTATTTATGTTAAAACAATTAATTCTACTTTATTCCAAACATTGCCGCAAGGCGGCAACAGCCACAAGTGTAGGAAGTTTTTATATGTTTAAAAATCCTATAATCATAAATGTTGATTCAAATGGAATGAACATTTTCTCATTTTTCTCCATTTTCTCAAGTTGAAGTAGAATAAATTTCGTCACTGTGGCTTTTACTTTTTCAAAAAATAAACTTTTCACCTAGAAATTTGCGGAAACCCGAAAAAAAACAAATTTTGCAAATTGTCTACAAGCCAATTTCACAAGTGAATGTTACATAAGATACAAGTGAGGCTCATCCAGCATCTTAAACTCCTAGAAATATAGCATGTTTTATGATTAAACACTACAGTCCAAGCACATTTTGCATTTTTTTCCTAAGTTTTGACCTTAAGTTTATTTAATCAGAATAATACAAAGTCGTTGTCATGTGTCAACAAAAAAGTGAATCAACTTATAATGGATCCATTCTCTACAGTTGTGTTTAAAGTGGCAGGAGAGCAGCACGCAATTTCTAGTTCCCAACCTACTCAATCATGGGAAATATATGGTCTTTCTTTTAATTGGAATCTCTGTGTTCATTGCTTGGGCACTTAAGGGCATATTCCAAGACAATGTTCCACCAACCCTTCCAGAATTCTACTGGGGCGAAACGACCAAACAGCATCAAAGACAGGACACTTCGATCCGACCCTTCAAAATCAACGTTCCGGATAAAGTGCTCGATGACCTCAAAGTTCGGCTCCAGACAGAAACCAACTCAAGTCGCTTGACGCCTCCGCTTGAAGGGATTGGATTTCAATATGGATTCAACTCCAAAGCTTTGCCTCCAATAACAACCTATTGGCTAAATAAGTACAAATGGAAAGCAACAGAGAAGCGATTAAATCAGTATCCTCAGCTTTTGACAAATATTGCTGGAATTGACATACATTTCCAACATGTCGAAAGTCAATCAAAGAAGTTATACAAAAACACACTTCCGCTTTTACTTTTACATGGATGGCCCGGTTCGTTTATTGAATTTCATAAAGTTATTCCACTTCTTACGGATCCTCCCGGTGACACAAATTTTGAGGTAATGTACGAGTGCTCAAGAAACAAAAACATTTTTCGTGGTGCTTCTTTACTCGGTTCATAGCATATATTTTTTTGCATGACAAAACACTCTGTTACCAAGTGCTGATAATTTAAGTTTAACTTTTGTAGCCCACAATTTTAGTTCTGATAAGATATTAAATTATTCCAATTTTTTTTTTTACAACGTCCAATATTTTTCCGATAACTGTATAATTAACTTACAATATTCTGGTCAAATGCCTATTATTTAGATATTTTTAACTTTTTAAAAATTATCTTCGTATTACATCTGAGAGTAAAATTTTGACAATACATTCTCAAAGTTACATTCAAAAATGTATTTTCTAAAACTGTAACATGTAGCCGTCTTGCGGATTCAAAACCACATATCTTTTAAAACTGTTAATTTGATTATCAAAGCAAATATTTGGTTGCCTTTATAATGAAACAAAATACAGTAACATTTATTTATTTATTTTAGTTTGTAATTCCGTCGCTGCCTGGGTTCGGATTTTCAGAAAGACCTCATAGACCAGGATTTGGTCACGTTGAAGGTGCACAAGTTTTTCAAAAACTAATGACCCGCCTCGGATACAAAAAATACTACGCACAAGGTGGCGACTGGGGGTCATTTAGTGCCACCAATATGGCAACTTTATATCCGAAAAATGTGGTAGCCCTTCACTTGAATTTATGCTGGAGTCGTCATAGGCGGCTGCTTCCGCGGGTACTCCTTGGAGCAATTTACCCTCAATTGATTATGGACGAAGCGGAAATACCGAGGTTGTATCCCCTTTCTAAATTATTTTCAGACTTAATAGGAGAAACTGGATACTTTCATATCCAGGAAACAAAACCAGATACCATTGGAGTAGCACTTTCAAATTCACCAAGTGGCCTAGCAGCCTGACCTTGCAACCTTGAGGATGGTGAATTATTGAATAACTTCAGCATCAGCATGGATGACATGTTGGACAACATAATGGTTTATTGGGTGACAAATTCTATGACGACGGCTATGCGATTATATTCGGAAGCTTCAACGCACAAAACAATTAGTTATGGCATTGATAACGTGGCGGTTCAAGTCCAACGGGATGCCTGTCACTTCCACACGAAATTGCCAACTTTCAGAACGAGTTTTTTCTTCAGGATAAGTACCCTCAACTCATCAGCTTCACGCGTGGCGAAAAAGGAGGACACTTTGCGGCTTTGGAGGTTCCAGAAATTTTAGCAGTAGATGTTCTTCGATTTGCAGACATAGTTGAGAAGTGGAAAAATATATAAATAAATAAAATAAATATGAATAAAATCAAATCTTTAAAACAATGGTTATTGATTAATTGTAATCAATCAAGTTAATTAAATGGTTATAATATTTGAATTAATTTAATATATTTAATTAATGATTAAATGAAATTATTTTTTGAATCTATGCTACTTCTAATTTTCGAGTAATGGGCTAACTATGCTTCTATGAGCGGAATTTTCTGAACATTTGAACAGATTTGGGAGACATCAGTTGAAGATTTAGGAATTTTTAGAAGAGAATGGTGCGCAGTAGTTGCGTTTTAGTGGCGCAACTGGGAATGGGAAGGTTGTGTTTATTGTGTTTATTTGAGTTTTATCGGTTTATTTAGGCCTCATTGTTTAAGAAATTTGGTTTTTTGAAAACCTTAAATCGAAATCCGAATCGCAAAACAAAGATTAGGCTAAACCTAAAATTAAGAAAACAAGAAATGGAGTATGTATTTGCGCATCTACTCCGTCTCAATTCCGCCCCTACTATGCTCCAGTCGCGCCCCAGCAACACTATATTTGCTCCTTATTTACGCCATTTACGCGCCATTTAAGGAAAAAGAATTTAATGCATATTAAATTTAAATTAAATTATATAAATTTTATTCTCAGGTTTAGAACAACTGCTCGACATTATGGTTATACACCCAAGTAACATGTGTTCCAGTGCAGTTTTATGCTAAGTGGCAAATCATATCTCAAACACTTACTGATTGACATGACCCAGCACGTGTTATACTCCTGCTATACTCATGGTCATACTCATGTCAATCCTTGTCCATCCGTGTAGTAGCTATCTGAATAATCCTGATTGTCTAGTTGCGCAAGCATTGCGATGAGCAAAGTCATGGATTCAAAACAAAACTAATTCACAATTTAGTTTAAAATTTTTAAAAAAGGAGCCAATATTGATACAGGTATTGTAGAGTTTTACATTTCTACAAAGTTGATTGTGTATTAAAAGTTTGTATCATGCATTGGAGAATTTTAATAAATTGAAGTCTTCTTAGCAGTTGATGCGAGAAGCATGGGCATCCGTTGTGAAGGGTTCTGCCAAATCCCGTGCTTTGCTTTTGTGTTTTGTGTGTTTTCCAGTATGGTTACAGGATTTCGGGTCAGAGTAATGGCTTACTTATCCATCAAAGTTATCGTTATGGGTGACAAAAGTGGAGAATACATAGATATTTAATAAATTATTTTAGTTGCTTGAACAGAGTAAAATAGACAAAATAGTGTTATTTTTTTATTGTACTAAACAATTGTTAATAAATACAGACAGAACCGCGCGTGAGAAAAGGAGGGTAGTGGGGGGGTTGGAGTTTACATACAGATCAGTTTTTGCTTTTAGTGAATGAGCGAGTGAACGAGAATGCGCATGTGCAACTCTAAAAGGCACTTTTACATTTAGTAGAGAAGTAGAATTTAATTTTTCAAATAAAAATGCTTCTACTACTACTTTTGTCCTAGGACTGGTTTCACTATTAAGGTATACTAATTATGTGTTATTATTATGTAATTATGTGTACAAATTTAGCATAAGTATTGGATGTAAATGTATACTCATTCACGCATATGCTTTTATTTTTGTATGAAAATTCTCAGCCTCTTTCAAATACAAGAACGCTTTAAAAAAAGAAGAAAATACCGTTCCTACCGTTTCCTAAATTTCCTAAGTTTAGTTTGAATAGATGCGCGAATAGGCTATTAAAATAGGCATCGGTAAATATTAATACAACTATTTGAAAATAAATTAAACTTAAGCGTTGCATAGACATACAAATTCTTCCACACGTAAGCTTTTGTTTTTGAATGAAAATATTGAAGCAAATTCAATCGTATAAAGCAAAAATAGGTTTTGAGATTACAGCTCAGAAGTACACTCCACATGCGAATACGGGACTGGAATTTAAACAACTAGAATAGCAACAAGCAGAGCAATTTCTTTAAATATTTTCTGCCGGGACATTGATGTTGAGATAAATTTGATGTTGTATTTGAGGGTCTTACATACAAACACATTTAACTGCAAAAATAACCGGAAATTTCCTCATCGCGTCACGTTACCGGACGTTCCCTCCCGGACATTCCCTCTCCGAGACTTTCTTTCTTGGACAATCCCTCCCGGACATTCCCTCTCCGAGACTTTTTCTCTTGGACTTTCCCTCCCGGACATTCCCTTCCGGACGTTTCCTTTCGGATTTTCCCTCCCCAAGACTTTCCTTGCCCGGAATTTACTTCCCCATTAAAAAATATGATATTATTTCAATAATAGTTAAAAAAAATTGATAGTTTTCACTATCATTTTAAATAGTTCTATTTACAGGGTGACCCTGAAATAGGTCCAGCTATTTGAGGACCGATAATTAAAAAAGTTATCGGTGGATTTCTGTTTTCAAAGTCTTAGAATGACCGGAAGTGTCAAAAAGGATGTCCAGAATTTTGTGGGACCTTCAAGTCCCCCGTAACTAAGGTACTTGAATTTTTGAAACGGGTAGAGCTAGTCAAAATCTGAGGGCAGTTTTGAAAACTAGACTAAATTTTGCATAGAATAGATCTAACCTGGTCTTTTTATGACAAAGGAATAAGGAGCTAGGAGCATTTGAAATTTGAACTTTGACCCTCTCTAGCTTATTCCCTAGTTGTCGTACCGGGTGGAAATTTGGTGAGAATGTAGAAGCCATCAAGAGCTTTGTCACGCCGTTGAGAGCTAAGCCTTAGCTAGTCCCGTTCTTGAATAAAATGCAATTTACTAAATATTGTTTACAAAAGACGGACCTCACGTTTTGGGATATATCTTGAAAACGGGTAGAGCTAGACAAAATCTGAGGACAGTTTTGAAAACTAGACAAAATTTCGCATCGAATGGACTTAACCTGCTCTTGTTATACTTGAT
>JAQFYP010002652.1:0-12304 GCA_034694865.1 Bilobella braunerae | reverse complement strand
CGGGGGATTTGAACCCCCGTTCTCATGATGGCTAGTGAAGAGAGATTGAAGCTCCAACCACTAGGCCACCACCGCCATCATTTTTCACTACAAAGGTATACAAATAAAAACTTACATATTTTCCAAACCAAAGAGTGCGGTATCGATCTCAATTTATGTATCTGAGCTGTGAGGAATATTTAATTTTTGGATTTCTTAGCTTTGTTGTGTTTTCTAAAAAAAAAAACATTGTAAATTTGCTTTCTCGATCAGTTTAATGTTTTTATTCGTACGGGTGACGTTATTCAAATTTGGAACAATCAATCAATTAGTCCTGAACAAAATTTCGCCTTGTTTGGCCAATTATGTTGTACCACCTTGTCGAGAAGTAGTTGTTTAAAACTTAGCATTTTATTAGTTACTAGCTGTTCCGCGGCGCCTCGCGACGCTTGCTTGCAACAGCTTCCCGTAGTAACAATATTCTCGCCGTCACTATAAGAGAAAGACCCCGGAATCTGGAACTATCCAAGCTATTATGAAAATAGCCGTTAGAAAAAAAGTCGCTTAATGAGATCAAAACTAAACTCTTACCTATAAAATAGGACGGATGTAGCTCTAGTAGTAAGTATTGGAATACGATACGTGGGAAATATCAAAATTGAACTTTGGCGCATTTAATTTTTGAACCTGGAAAAACCGGAAGTACCTACTGCCCGAAGTTTGACCACCCCAGATATCAACCACATTTACTTGCAAAATATTGCGCTTGCAGCTTCAGCGGTCCTTGCAAGATATGATAATACCCTTAAAAATTTGAAATTTGAAATTTTATTCTAGAAATATAGGAAGTAAATTTTACCCTAGTTTTTTCCTGAACAATTCCAGTTACAAATCTAAATTATGTACACAATTTTGCGCCCCTAGTTCCAGCAGTCTTTGCAGGATTGGATAAAACACGTTAACTTTAGGGTATTTTTAGATTTAACTTTTGCTTCTAAAAAAACCGGAAGTAAATTTTGTACGGAGTATGGCCTTAAATCACCCCCTTTCAAATCTCACTTATGTAGCAAATATGGCGCCAGTAGCAGCTGTGGTCTTTGAGGGATTAGATAAAACACGTTAAATTTAGGGTATTTTGACATTTGAATTTTGACCCCGAAAAAACCGGAAGTAAATTTCACTCGACATTTGTTTTTAATCCGCCTCCAAGCCTCACTTATGGACCAACTATGTCGCCCCTTGCTCCAGCGATCTTTGCGTGATTGGATAAACACGTTAACTTTAAGGTATTTAGACATTTTACCTTTGACCCTAAAAAACCGGAAGTAGGTTTTGCCTGAAGTTTAGCCCTGAATTGCACCCATTTTGAGACCTCATTTATTTACCAAATTTGGCGGCACTGGCCCTAGCGGTCTTAGCGGGATTCGACAAAGCACGTTAATTTTTGGAAATTTGGAACTTTGACCTTTGACCCAAATAAAGCGAAAGTAAATTTTGACCAAATGTTAGCCCAAATTTACCCTAACATAGCACTTCACTGATATGCAAAATATGGCACAGGAATCTCCAGCAGTCTTAAAAGGATAGGACAAAAATCGTTGCAATTTTTTGCATTGTCGAATTTGACCTCTGATCCAGAAAAAACCGGTAAAAGTAGAAAGTAAATTTTGACCAAACATTGATCCAAATTCACCTCAGAATAGTACTTTACTTATATGCAAAATATGGCGCAGGTATCTCCACCATTCTTGACAGGATAGGACAAAATATGTTGAATTTTTGCTAACATTTTGGGCAATGCTGGATTTGACCTTTGACCCTGGAAAAACAGGAAGTAAATTTTGACCGGAGTTTAGCGCTAAACCACCCCAGATGCATGCCCCATTTGTGTGTAAAATATGGCGCCTGTAGCTCTAGCGGTTTTTGCAGGCATTGGTGACAGACAGACAGACAGACGGACAGACAAACGATTTTATAGTATAGATTGTGATACATGGAAAATTTGTAGTGCGCAGTTTAAAAAAAACAAAAAGGATGATTAGTAAAAAACCATGGGAATATGAGTAAACTAAGTTATATAAAAATGTAAGCGACAAACATGCTAAGCAAACTACAAAGAAAGGTTTAGCGGTGTGTTTTTTGAAGAAGTTTATCAGTGGCGGCACAAAATGGAAATAGTATTTGTGCTTGACAATTGAATGGAAATAGCAATGTTGAAAATAAATGTTACTTAAGTCAATTTTGCTTACAAACTGAATTTCCTAGACTTTCTTTCACTCTTAAAATTGTTTGTAGCCAGCACACTTGAAAAATGTTTCCTACAGAACTTACAGTGAGACAAATGATGCGTTTTGCTCCCATCGCACTGTCTTTGGATCCGATCTGTCTGAAGCTGAAAGTTCTATTTGAAATTGCATGTCTTTGAAACATGAATTTTTTAGAATTTCCTATTCAGAGCTTAGAACAAAAAGATAGATTAAGTCTTTGGTTCGCATTTGTTTTGAAAGCGTGGACTTTCAATTTTCAAAGCAAACATGATAATCATCGTGATTGTATTCGACGCTTGTCCTAAATTGCCAAATATGACGTGTTCGACATAGATTCACTTTTATGTCATTTTCAAATTTTTGTATGTTTAAGATGAAATTTTAGCTTAAGGTTATGTTTTAAGTTTTTCAAAATTGTATTTCAACACATGCTTTATTTTTCAATCCGCGTATAAAGACTTATTTATAAGTTTAGCGAAGTTTATTAAAGTATCCAAATCCAGTTTTATAATGCGCTTGGATGTTTTCGAAGTTGAATTCTTTCATCTAGAGTTAGAAAATATTGTTTTAAGCATTTTAACATTTAAGCATAAACTGAACTTCACAAATTGCTTAAGAATTTTGGCTTTGTTTTTGATAGCTTGTTGCTTGTTTTTTATTTGAAACTTTGAACCACCTAGTTTGTGCCGGAAGTGAAAAAGTTATTGAAACATTTTCTAGAAAGAAAAAAAGCCTTTGGAAATGCTGTTTGAAAATTTGGAACAGAAAAACTTACATTGGAATGAACTGCTACAATAATTGTATAATAATTGTTAGCACTAATTGTAAGAAGTTTCCTCTTTTGAAAAGCTTCGCTTTGCTATGGAAAGCTAGAGGGCAAAAGCTTGAAAGTCAAATTGTTATTTCGAGTGAACTTTGACCTTTTGTAACATTACTCGCTTTTGGAGATTTTAAAGTATCAATGTATCCCGCATCCAAGCGTCATCGCTTGACTGACACTCGAGATTGAATTTCAATCAATTTTCAATTTTAGAAGCACTGTGGCATAAGGAACTTCATTTAAATCCTATTTGAACATCACATATTCATTTGAAGCAGAATTGAAAAAATTTGGTCCAAAGGAAGATGCCGAGAAATCTATAAGAGATAAATTGAGCTTTCTTTTTAATTACAACAACATGATGTCATGATCTAAATTGGAATTCAATTTTTCCAGATTTTTTTTTTGCTTCAAGAAAAATCTATGGCAGCTCTCCTAATAGGAGACAATTTACGTCAGCTCCACACTCATATTGTCAAGTGGAACATTGTTTTTATAAATATGTTCTGAATTTATTAAAAACCGACTTGATTGATTAGATCAAATAAATTTGCATAAACTAATTCAGAAATTAACTACTAATTTTTCTAATAATAATGATAGTTTATCTTGTCTGCTACAAATAATTCATGGAACAATGATTGCGTTTTTTTTGTAGAACACCCCATTTCTTTCACTCCTGTCGCTCTTCAATGCTTGAGAACCAATTATATCCAATTAGTATTTACTTGAACAGAGTGAACTCCTGCAGTGACCACTAATTGGAGGTAAAAAGACAGGTGCTAAATTACATCTAGCAGCTTTCACAGCATCAACATGTGCCCCAATATCGTTTGCAATAAGTTACCCTCAATAAATAACAGTTAAGAAGCATTTTTTCAGCTGAACGCCTGCCCCTTGTCAAAAGAAGATACAAAGCATTTATTAGAAAAGTCATTTTTCAAAATTTCCCATTTCATTTTACAGTATCCGCGGTCGACAATTCTTGAGGGTAAACACTTCGAGTTAGGGTCAAATGTAATTGAATGCCTATTTACAAAAGCCACAACGTGAATCTCCATTTTTCAAGCTTTCCTGTTAGAAATAATTTTGGTTTGAACAGAACAGGAACACTTTTACGTTGAAGTCTGTTTTGCAGTATTTCGAGAAAACTGTCTGTTGACATTGTGCTTCTAATGATTGAAAAGGGACACTTAAGGGTCCAGAAATTACAAGTGCCCTAACACATAACTAAAAGTAAGATACATAAATAATATGGATAACATAACAACATTAATCAAATAGGTAACATAACTGTATTATGTGAAAAGAGTAGTTGACCGACTTATTATTATTATTTCAAATATCTTGTTCAAATAAAAGTAACTTCATATGTAAAATATATTTTTCTTTCATGAACCATCGTAATTTTTTGTTTACCAGTTACTCGAAATTCTTTTTAATAACTGAAATACTGTTTCTAGTTGAAAAATTTGAGCTTGAGAACATTTTAGAATGGTATGTTTTTGTTTAAAATTTTTCGTGCCCGCATTTGTTTTAAATTAGTTTTTGGTAATTGGGAGGCTAATTGAAAGTGTCGTTTTCTTCCGTTTCGCTTCGTCGCGAAGGATTGCTTCCCTCGTGGGTACAAACAGAAGTACCCAAGCGTTTTCTAAGAAAAAACGTTATACCATAAAGCGGCACACTACGCTGAATTCTGTCGTCGGGAAACGTTTCATGTTTAAAAAAACATTTCTATATACTGAAATGTTATGCGTATGAGCTGTGATTTATTTATTTCATTATTTTTCTTTGTCGAAACTAGGAGCCGCTTTTCAAGTTAATAACCTCTTTCTAACAGGTTTGGTATAGATGAATACTTTTTTTCAAAATCAGAAATTTGCCATTAATAGTAATATTAGCTGCAAAAGAAAAACGACCCTTTGACTTTCCGTTTTTGTGGAAATTCATAAATTAAGTTGGTATCGGATTATCGCAAGTAATTAGCTGCAATTAAGTTGTAGTCACACTTACGTAGTATAGCTTAGTCGTATTGTTCGTGGTCTAGATAGGTATTTTACTTCTAGATATTAGTTTCTCTAGATATTTGACTTCTAGATATAGATATTATTATCTCCAGATATTTTATTTCTAAATGTTATTCTCTCTAGATACTATTCTCTACATTGATTTTATTAGATATTGTTACATAGCATTACGCACGTTGGCTACATTTTTGCAGCAATTGCTGCTGAATTTGCATCTTTCTCTATAAGAAATTAAAAATTGCAGCGTATTCACATCTAAAACAAAAATTTTCAAGATTTTAGTTGCTCATAAATTATACTTTGCTTTTTATCATTTTATTTCAAAGCTCGCTAGTCAGAGGAGATTTTGGATGGCGACATTTGGGGGTAGTCGATTGTGGTGTAGACGTGATCTTCCTGAAGTTCATCGCTGGAACCGCTAGAGCAGCAGTTGGGGTTACCGCTGTCCTCCGTCGTCAAACTGTGCGGCGACACAAGGTGGCTCTGACTTGGTGGGGCAGCTTGGAGGAGGGCCTTGTAAGCTCTTTCTTTCCTATTGGTCCTTTCCGGCGACATTGTCGGAGTGACATGTCGCCCTGACGTCTTCCCCTGAAGCGTATTCGAGTACTGCCGGGTCTGCTGGTGGTAACGGAAGTTTTCCGCAAATGAGGAGTAGGTGGGTTCGATGGTAGGGCTGGTGGGACTTTGCCACATAGGGGCGGTGGGGCACTGAGGTGGCTGCCAATTGGGCACTGGCCGAGCAATGTCGTGTATGGGCACTGGCGGCGGACTTCCTTTGGGTCGTCGTCCAACGGTACTGGGCAAGTAGCTGATGGTACAAATGCTAAGGGTTGCTTCCGTATTCACGGTATGCGGAATCCGAAGTAAATATGGTGTAATGTTGCGGTGGTGCTGGGTACTTAAGCTCTGGTTGCGTGGGGACCCTTTGCCTTTCTGCGCCTGCGCAGGATGTGGCAGCAGGATGCGTAACTTTGGCCAAAAGTGAGGATCCAGCCAATCAAGGGCCGAAAGGGACTTCAAGTGAGGAACGAAGGCACTTATGCACAAGGGCCTCACATTTAGTGGCACCTAGAGGTAACACGCGGACAGTAATCATGCTAACATATGTTGTAAATGTAACATATTTAACAACTTTTTGACATATGGCAGCCAAGGTTCATGGAAACGCATGAACCTTGGCTGCGTTAATGCGTTTCCTTGAACCTTGTATGGCAGCGGTCCAATTCCACGCATGCGCAAGAAACTGAAAATTTGCTGCTTCGCTCACTAAATCCCTTATCAGAATTTGGTGGAGGAGATTTATGCTTCTCTCACACTTATTTGGAGGAAAAAAATGGCTTCTTTGATTTGAGCGAAAATGTGAAATCCAGAACCCATTATAATTCCCATTAGAATTCCACAGAGCGACGCAGTAAATTTTCAGGTTTCTGTGCTTGCGTGGAATTGGGCCGCTGCTATATGACAAAAAGTTCTTAAAAATGTTGCATTTACAACATATAATATTATGGTTGCTGTCCGCGTGTTACCTCTAGGTGCCTTCCAATGTCAGGGGCGGGAGGAAAATATAAGGGTCACCTTGGACCTGTATCGTTGCATTACTAATTGAAGGTCCGCGCGTGACACCGGCTCAGAAAGTTCATGCCTCAAAAAACTTTGGGACAGGAAGATGACAACTGACTTGCTTGCCTCGGCGGCAATAAGGGTCATGTCAGCGTTCCATGACATGTCACACTGTCCAAGGTCCCTGTCATGTCCAGGACACAAGTTCTTGTAATGATGGGAGGACACAAAGTGACCCACTTTCGAGCTCCGGTGTCACTTTGTGCCTGATCGATTCCTCATCATCACAATTATAGAGCAAGTAGACGTCAAATAATTTAGTGTCTTCGTTGTCACAGAGGAAAGTTGTCGAGTTTTTGCCAACTTTTTCTGGCGAAAGGGCCCTTAGACCCTTCAGATTCTGGCACTTTAGGAGCACTTCGAAGCGGAAAATACAAATGGCGGCGACAACTAGACACCGCGGTAAGGCTAAAGGTCCCAAACGTCCTTAGAGAGGTTTCATCACCGTGTGCCATTGCGCCACGGTCCTGAGTTGGCGACATTTCGCGGTGGGGATGATGAACGACTTCCCCGCCCCCATCATCTAGAATTTGGTTTTCAATGACACTGCTAATGTCGTCCTGTCCCAGAGGACTCCAGGATGATGAAAGGGCCCTCCCCAGGTGGGGACTTAATTTGGAGGCGGGGGCGAGGGAAGGCGGTTGGCACCGTGCTAGACCGTAATCGACAACAACACCGATTTCTTGTGAATTCACCCACGTTTAGAAGGGTACCAAAAATTGGCACGAGCAGGACCAAGGGTTTTGAGAAATCGAAATTACTTGCAAATTCAAATTAGCTCCGGTGGCCCAGATGCCATATTCCGTGAAAACTCATGGCCATGTAACTGAGTAAGGGCGTTGTCATGAAGATGAAGTATTCGGAGGGCCCTTAGCCCATTGAAAGTCTTGTTTCGAATGAACACAATTTGGGAGGCGTTGAGGTAGAGGACCCTTAAGTTCTTCTTGCCAATAAATATGTGACTCCCGAGCTCACCCAGGTCATTTCCATCTAATTTGGACCAATCAGAAATTAGCGTTTAGTTAAATTTAATTGTGCAATTAACAAATCAAAAAGTTAATTTAGTTAAATATGAATTAGATTAAAGCGAAACGCTTAAACTCCGTTTTAAGAACAACGGCTACTTTCTTCGGTAAAAAAGGTAATTACAGGTCATGTATCATTTCGTGCATAAATAACTTAAAGTAAGGCCCTAGGCCAAAATCAATTTCTAATTGGGCCTTTGGCGGTATCGAAATATGGTAGTGTCACATGGAGGCTCTTGAAGGGGCAAAAAATCTGAACTGAAATAATTAAACGCCGTGAAAAAAATAAAGTGTTATTTCTTTGGTAAAATTCATAAATCCAGGTTGGATCATTTCATGGCTGACTAAAACTACAAGAAAAGGGGCTTTGTCTTAAACATAAAACTAATGAAATACAACTATTTGTACTATTGTTGTATTTAAATTGCAACCTAAACAAAAAAGTTCAGACATCATCATTCAATACTTTATTTGTTCAAAAAAATTTTTAAGGAAAAACATTTTGTTCTAAATATAGAATGTAGAAAAAAACGAAAATCTTTCAGTTGACATTAAGATTGGTTTTGGCGTTTGTAAAAGGTGAACAATTGAAAAAAAGGTTTCCCGTGGAGCGGCTTTTGACACTGGAGTTGACACTGGACAAAAGTCCAGTGTCAACAACGGCTCACCGTAAAGCCGACATCGCTTTTTGAAGATTTCTGTTTGAACAGCGTTTGAACACAAGGGGAAGATAAGTGTCAGGAGCCGTGGGGCTTCCATGGAAGACAATCGCTGGAAACCTTAACTCACCGTGAAGTCACCTTCCAGCGTCCTGTTTTTCACTTCCAGCAATTTTAGAACATAAAACTTTAGGGCAAGTTTTAGAACAAAGTTTTAGAACAATTGGTTTTTCATCACACTCAAACTTGTTTTTTAATTCAATGCATTTTCTTTTATTGCTGTGAATCAGCATCTACATAAACAACTTCACAATTTGACTCACTTCAAAATTGAAAATCGAATCATAATTAAATTGAGTAACATTTTAAACTAAACATTAAAGTAAGGAGACGGAAACTGTTTATCTGAAGAATCATGATTTTCGAACACTTTTGATGCAAAAAGTTGAGTGTGGTTTCAAACTTAAAAAAATCTGACATTTTAAAAAATTCTATTGTTTTAAGCAAATTTCAAAAATTAGATTTTTTTTCCATAACCAGATGAGTGTACTCGAACTTGAAATTAAAGTAAAAAAAAAACTATTCGAAATTTAAAAATTAAGAACATTACTTTAAATTCTAAAAACTATTTTCAGAATGAAATTTTTTTAAAATTATATTTTTTTTCATTAATGCCTCCAACTGAAACCTTTAATTTCATAAAATCATGAATTTTAGAAAAAGTTATTCAAATTCCGAAAATTTAAAGGCAATTTGAATAATCGTTACCTGAGTGAGATGATTAATTATTATAATTTTTTTGATTTGTGAATACTTCATCATCTTAGAGTTTTAATTATTAAAATTTTTTTTTTATTATCTTAAAAAAAAGAAGAAGTTTAAGTGGGTTCTATTGTTCTTTTTGGGAGACTTCTTTCATGTACTTTCTTCATAAATTTGTGATGATTTTACTTAGAATTGAAAACCACGGAAGACAAAAGGGTTCGTGGAGGCAAAGGGCCCCATGACCCTTGAGAATGTAACCCTAATTTAGGGCATCTTCCCCGATTTATTAATATTTAATATATTTTCTTTGGAAGTTCACTTACTTTTGCGCAAGTGCAGTGATGGTAGGCTCCCAAGGGCCCACCATCATTTTCATTTAGCCAAGTGAAAAATCTCCAAGCTCAAGACGCTCAGCGCTGAAACGCTGAAAACTTCAGGAGAGGAGCACTTCACCTTCAATGTAACTTAAAGCAAAAAGAGGTTTCAATTTCAAGAAAACACTGCGAAGGGAAGATTTACTGGACAATAGTTTTAGAAATGGGACATTTTTTAAAGGTCTTTGTTCTAAAACTGTATTCTTAGATTTAGGTTTAAAAATAAGGTTTTCGAAATTTTTTAATTTTTTCCTCAAAGATTTAAAAAAAAATAGTTTTTAGAACACACGTTTTAAGAGACATCGTACAGGCTGATCTTGTGGCGAAATTTCTGGGCAAATTTAAACAATAATAAAATCACACGGAGTCAAAGTCTTACAGATGTTTTTTTTTTGTAACAGTCTTTCTAAATTTTAACATGATATTTCGAGATTTGAAACAAATTCCGAGAAGTGGAATATTTTTTGAGAACCCTTTGTTCTAAAACTTGGTTCTGAGATTTTAAAATTAAAAAAAATTAAAAAATTAAATAAAATTAAGTCAAATTTAAAAAAATACTGAAATTAAAATTATTTTATTGTACAATTACAACGACAAATCACCACTTACCGTTACTTTAATACGAAGAAATTGATACATTTTGAATTAAAATATTTTCAAACGGTTTGAATGACTGTACATGCTACAATTAAATTTGACTTCAATATAAGTTGTATTGAAAGCAAAGCGCATCGCTTTTAATTGTTAATTAAAATTAGTTAAGTTGATAGTTAATGATTAATTTTGTCCCTAAATTGTCTAGGGATTTCGTTTTCTAAATTTGTTTTTAACTGGATAAGCCTTTAGTGAGCAATATTCTTGTTAAACTATTTGAACAGAAACGTGGTGCATCAATGCACTTAAGGGCTCCCGGTGGTTGTCGTAAAATAAATGCGGAGATGACAAATGCGGAGAGCATTTTTTACGCGTTGACGTCATACGCGCAATTTAAAAAAAAGCGTTTAGTTAAAAAGAGGTTAGGTTTAGATTTGGTTAGGTTAGGGATAGGTTAGGTTTTTTTTAACTAAACTTAACTTAACTTTAACTTAACTAACTATTTTTAACTAAACGCTTTTTTTTTAAATTGCGCGTGTGACGTCATCGCGTAAAAAATGCTCTCCGCATTTGTCCGTTTACGCTTTTGGGCTCTCCGCATTTGTCCTCTCCGCATTTGTCCCTTTCCGCTTTTGGATTTACGCTTTTGGGTATCCGCTTTTGGGTTTACGCTTCCGTCCGCGAATCATTTTCAGCTCAACGGCAATCGTTTGTTAACAAAGCGCTCGAGTGCTTTTCCGTGTCTTCCGCATTTATGGCCAATTTACTTGGTTTAGGCTTGTTTTTTTTTAAATAAGTTTTTAGAAAATGTCATTTTGGAAAAAAAATTCTAGAAAGTGTGACAAATCGGAAGCAACTGGAAATTGTAAAGCGTTCTTCAAGCAATTGTTTGACACTATTCATCTTCTTTTCAAATGTAGTGTTCTCACTTTTCCACTCCTACTCTAATTCAGCATTCGAAAAAGCAAATGAGAGGAAACTTAATGAGTACTACATGGATTCTGAAACAGATGAGTTGGTACTTAAGGGCCTCCAACGCACTTGTAGCCCATGAGTTATTACCACCACCTACTTATCAACTACACAGAAACAGATCATATCCAAAAGTACAAAGTACTATTCTAAAAAATTATGTTCACAAAACATGTTTTTGACAGGAGGAGCGAATTGTTGAATTGGATTATGGTAAGAAATGGAGCGAGATATTTTGGTGCTAAATGAGGAAATTTATTATTTTCTAAATTGTACAACTTGCAACTTTTGAACATTTCTTTGTTTTTGTTTATTTTTAAAACGTCTTTTGTGAGGGCGGAACAGATACAAAAAAATTTTTGTTACGAATATATCTACGGAGAACGCAATTTTGTTTAGTAAAACATCCCTTTAACACTTTACTTTGTAAATAATAAACACAAAAAATCTAAGATTCTAAAAAATGCATCGAAATTCTGTTTAAAAATATATTGTTTATAAACGAACTTTTTCTTAAATAAAAATTAAAACTTAAACAAAAGGCCGTGGTTTGTTCCAATCTGTTTAAGTTTGAAATTCATATGTACGAGTAAAATGTACAAAAGTGTCAACTTGCTTCTCAGTGGGCGAGTGGAATAAGTGGGATGTCTTACTGCAGGAGATGTGGGTTCATATCCCAACTGGCTAGTGAACGCTAGTAAGAGCCGGCGCGGGCATAGTTGTGGCGCTTCCAGTAACTTACCTTAGTTTGTTACTGTGTGGCGTCGCGAATTACTAGCTTGTAGCTTAAGTGAAAGCGAATGCAAGACAATTAAACTTTTCTTGCAGACAAAAATTGAAAAATTAGTTTCTCAAAATATTTAAAATTTACAATGATCTTCCTATTAAAAGATATAATTAACTGATTCCTCGAGTCATTTCAGAGCAGTAAGTTGTACGTGGTGAAATTATATTAAAATTAGACTTTAGTGTGGAACGCGTACTTTATTGTAATTATTGTCTAGTGCTTAAATGTACTTAATTGATGCGTGCATTGATAATTTAGTTACAAAAAAGACGGAGGTCATCTAAGGAACGTTTGATTAGATTTCCAATGCCAATTTGTAACACTTCCCCTAAAAATGTTGAACGATTAACTCGTAGATAAATTTAATAGAGTTTATTAAATGTGCGAAGACGAAAGGCAGACAGTGACTGAAGAC